>JANSTW010070118.1:0-20494 GCA_027564275.1 Diadocidia ferruginosa | reverse complement strand
TTACTAATAAACTAAACAAAAGAAAATATAGGACTAAAAATATATAACATAACTTAAGAAAAGTATATAAAAACCCAAGTTCGTCGCTTAAGTCTTCTCATATATTTTTACCTATATTTTTGACGTTTTTGAAGAAACTAATTAACATATAGAGTCTTGGGGTAAAAAGAATATTGTATTGTCAGCAAGTTTTGATAAGTGTTAAAAAAATGAAGAAAATCGGCCGAGCCGATTATTTTTGAATTAGATTATCAATTAAGTTATTGTTGCTGCGGAATAAATATATATATATACAAGTTTGTTCAAATTCGGTCTACTGCACTGTTGTTCCTTAAATTTTGCAGAAACATTAGGTCGGCCACGTCTGAAGATTACTAAGCACTATAATATTTCCAATCCAGAAAGTGGAATGATGATATATTATTAATTCCTTAACTATACCAACGCCTTAATTGTTCGAAATAATAAGAAGTCAATACACTATTCATGGTTAAGACGAATATATACATAATTATTTGTTATTGAGGAACAGGCTAATCTGTCAGTTACCAGTATGGAGCAGTGGATAACGTCACGGCTCTATAATCAAGAGGTTGTGGGTTCGAGGCTCGGTAGGGCCAAACATTTTCATATCTGGGTTATCACCTTTCATTCGAAGGTGTTTATTAAAAAGCAGTGGCTTGGAAGTCACTTAACGCCATTGTCGGCCTATATGATACCAACAGATAAGGTTCCTCATATATAGTGTAAAACCCACTCACTGATTACTATACAACAATATTCCAGTGCGACTTGCTGACAACATTCCACATTAAAGACGGTTTGTTATGAAAGAACCTGTAATTAGATTAAATAGTCATAATGGTATTTAGCACAAGAATCTCGTGGGTTGTAGTGGCAAATTATTATTATTAATCTGTCAGCGAAAAGTGACTAGTTTATATATATGAGGTAGTAAGGTTTTTGTTATGTTGTTGGCTTCAATACTTTAATTGCAAATTTGTTTAGTAAAAATATAATTTTATTATTACTATACCGGTTTTATAATTCTTCACACTTAAAATCTTAATAGAATTTAAGGAATGCATATTGGGCACTATCTGTAGGGTGTTCAATGTTCATCCAACTCCAATGATAACATGTTAGCCTATAGAAATAGTCCAACTCTTGTTGGTAAAGCTTAAGCCAATAATATTCAAAAAATATTCATTTTTAATTGATCGATTAGCCTGTTTCTAAATTTCAAATTTGTTAACATTACATTAATTTTTTATATACAGTGGCGGACATGAAAATAGGGACATAGAAAATATTCATATAGGTATATTGTTAAAAACAACGATTTGTTATTTTAATCATTTTAATTAATTTTTTTTAAATGTTATTACTAATAGCTACAAAAAAAAATGAAAGCATTAACTAAACCAAATTCAACTTTTTTAAATTAAATAATGTTGTTTAACGCGAAGACATGAAAATAAGGACATTTATTAATATAGCCAGAATTGATCACTTTTATTCTAGCAAACTGTTCCAGTTATGATATAATATAATTAAAACTAAGCAATTATTCAATATTTTGTGGTATGACTAATAATGTCGTACCATGATTTTTGAATTTCGGTCCATAATTGGGTTCTGTTGCTTATTTTTGTCATACCAACAGCGTTTTTTCTAAAAGTTTTCGATGGGATTCAAGTCGGTTGACTGTGCTGGCCAAGAAAGAACTGACACGTTATTGTATCTGAAGAATTGTTTTGCCTTCTTGGAAGTATGTTTATGATCATTAACTTGTTGAAAAATCCATCGAAGCGGCATATTTTCTTCAGCATAAGGCAACAATATATTTTTCATAATGTCATCAACGTAGATATAAGTTGGTCCATGATGCCGTCGATCCAGTAAATTGGACCTACGCCATACCAAGAAAATCAAGCCCACTCTTTGATATTACCACCACCGTGTTTCACTGGTTTTATTGTGTATTTACATTTAGCATTAAATTCTTGCTTAAGCAGTCTTCGAACATACTTTTTTCCATCTGAGCCAAATAAATTAACTTTCGACTCATCGCACTACAAAATATTTCTACATTTTTTATGCCAACAGGGCCGTTCCAATAAATTCGTTCTTTGGCAGTGGCGTTGTTTGAGAACTTGCTTGGGGGGAGCAATATTTTTTTAGTAAATAAAGGTAGTTATATTAGCAAATTTTCGTACAACCATTTAGTATAGTGCAATAGTAATTAGATTATTATCGGGGAGGTTGTCACATTTGTATAATTTATTAGATATTAATAATAATTTGGGCATTTAACATTTAGTTAAGTTTTGGTAAATTTGTCAACTAAATTGCTCAACAATTTTTTTGTTGTTTAAAAAACTATTATATTTACAAGTGCAGATTACTAAACTACGCAATCTGTCTGCCACCCCCAGCCCTCCCCCCAAACGACGCCTCTGTTCTTTGGCAAATAATAGTCGATCTTTACCATTCTTTGACTTAATAAAGCAACTTTCCCGGATAACCTTTCTAGAAAGTTGTTTTTGACAAGTCTTCTGCAAATTGTTCTTGTGCTATAATATCCAAGTTTAGCTCGTATTTAACGTCTTTTGACGATATAAATGGATGAGCCTTTACTAAATTAGAGATACGCCTGTCTGTTTTGAGGTTTTTCAGTTTTTTTGACGATTTTCTTTAGTTTTTGGTGGTTTCAAGGCATTATACACCATATTCTTCTTCAGCTATTTTTATAAAAGATGGCGTGCAAACAAATTAAATAGAACAGGATGTAGTCAGTTTTTTAGTATGGACTACATTTTGTCCCTATTTTCATGTCAGCCACTGTATATACATTATACAATATACATATATATGAATTGTAGAGCAACTTTTTTATGTAAATAGAAAACTGTATTATATTCATCTTGGTTTTCTATATATTGATCATATCATTTTCTATAACTATAAATAAACTCAATATTATATACTATAATAATAATACATAATTAAATTATCATATAACAAATTTTTTTTAATCTATATTTTCAGATCTTTTACAATCATCGGATCGTTTTACTGACAAAAATGTAACAACATTTTCCAGGCTTCTGTTTGACGTTGCCAGAGATCAAGTAATTGTTGGTGCTAGGTGAGTTCATTTTTACTGCGCAAATTTATGTTTAATTTATTGAAAAGAAAACTAAAAACAATGCGATTAAAGATTGTTTTTTAGACTTCATACAAATTCGGTATAGAAACTAATAAATATATTATAGCTTAGGTTTAGGACTTTAGGTCAATTGTATGTACATTATGAATTATATTAAAAAAAACATTAAAAAAAATCGGTCATATTGAAGCAGTTGTTAGCTTCATTGCTTCATGCTCAAGAGGTTGTTTGTTTGATCCTCGGTGTGACTGGGAATTTTTTGCTATCTGGACATTTATTAAAAAAAGACGATTGAAGTGATTCGAAAGTCACTTAATAAAGTCGTAATGGGTCACCTATATGATACCAAGAGATAATGTTCCTCATATAAAAAAATACTATTAGAGGAGATGGTCTTTTAATATGATCGTCAATGATAACCATGGTATCAGATAGAAAAGGGGGTAAAAAGGACACGATGATGTTATAGGACGTTATATGTCATCAAACATTTTTGTGAAAACAAATTAATTATTGTCGCATCTTGTCTTACAGTATCTCTACCTCGAATAGTGTAAAAAATATGGTCAGTACGATTTGCTGACTATACTCTAACTGGTTTTTATGCTCCCTCGCATTGAAGTAAAGGAAATAAATAAAACAATATATTTTATTGGGTCTTATATATTATATATCTTTATAGGTGTTATGTTGGTTTTAGAACTATAAGAAATAATATTTCGGGTATTAAGTCAGGTCACCGAATAGTTATTTTTTGCCATGGGTGCAGACGTGCTGCCATAATTTAAACATTTTTATGTAAATAAAAAAATATAAATAAAAATATACTTAATTGAACCAGATAATTACTACCAAATAAAATATTTACGTACGAAAAATAAAACGTCATGCTTGGTCCATTTAAAATTATGCAAACAAAAAATCTCCAAAAGACTGAATGCAACATACTTATAGAGTTTTATATCTACCTATTATTATGTATATATAGGAAATGAAAACAAATAATAATAATTGTTAACCTGACCATCATGATGTTCGAACAAAAAAAATTAAATTAACGTTAACAATGTGATCATTTTTCTTATAATTTATTATATTATCTTCGCGCATCAACAATCCACAAAAAACACTTTCTTTTGCGCTTGAAGGTAAATTTTATTATAATCTCTGCTATATTCAAGTATAAATAAATGAAAATATTATCACACATATCCAGATTTATCGTATCAGCTGTAACTACATAAACATTTTTCACACTAAAATTATCACAAAAGAAGACAAAATTTTTTTTTTTTACATTTTTCCAATCTTGTTAAATTATAATTTCATAATAAGAACCAGATGAATAATATTATAGGTAGTTAACCGATGATTATATATTTTAATCATATGGCCAATTTTTATTATCGTTCAATATGAAATATTATTAAGTTTATTCAAAATGAAGCATAATAATCTATGTACAAGGTGGTTTGTATTTATATAGCTGAGATATATAAGTGTTCTGCTGTGTTGACCTAAAGCGAGAAAAGTCACTGCAAAAATTACAATTTAATATACTTTTCCTTACACCCATAAGCTATTTATATTTGTAGCTATATATACCCAATACCCATATAGTTATTTTATATCGTGCGGAATATTAATTTTGTTTCATGAGATACTTTCATCTTATTAAATTATACTCAATCTTTATGAATTTAGTTTCTATGCGCTGAATTTTTCTTTATTGTTTATGAAAAAAAGCATATATATTAGTGTCAGTGTATCACACATATCTTATATATTGGCGCCAAGAAGGTAAAGTGCTGTAGTTACATCTCTGAAAAATTATTTCACTCGAAATTTAAATGCCGATATATATGGATTCACTATTTGATTTATTATTTTTGCATTAGTTATTACAATCGAAATCATCTAGCATATGCAACCTCAAAATTTTAAAATGAGAATAATACTTACGGACTACTGATGACTGCAATCGTTTTATTTTTAATAAATACTACGAGTGAAAGATAGCCCATTATGAATTATCCTTCACTTCTAGACGCGAGAGCTTAGAGCCTCTACAAATGTCCGCCATCGCACTCTATTTCCTGCCAATTCCTTGAGATGACGTGACCTCCCCACGCGAAGCCTTGGGTCGGCAAGGTCTGCGATAACCTTGTGGGTTCTTCTCTAGCGCAACTATTCAGTTTTTGCAGAGTATGTCGAATTCAGTTCAATTGTTTACACCTTATCAGTGATTAAATTAAATTTCAAACGTTTGTTACCAAAAACTTGGAGGCGTGTATTAGTAAAGAGTTGGTCATTTTCTAAGTTACATAACCGTATAATAAAACGGAGAGACAATTCAAATTTTCCAGTTTTGTGAGATTTGTAGAAACCGACAAATCTTGTTTGACATTCCAAAAGTTTGCCACAATTTTTTTTTCTATTTCGGCTTCACCGTCTCTTGAAATATAAGTTCCCAGATATTGGAAACTCTCTATAACTCACCTATTTGTTCTTTTTGGATGGAAAGTCTACAAGGTGATGTTGTACGATGTGATAATCAACACATAATTTCTACACCGAGAAAAAAAATATGGTTGTGGCAAATATAAAAAGTGATACACATAGTATGTTTGGATTTTATGTTTATCATAAACATGGATGTAGGAAACTAAGAGAATATGTAATAAAATAATGCTGTCCTTTTTATTCATATGCGTTTTGTATATATTATAAAAAATGTACAATTGTGTCTCTAAAATTATATAAAAAACATAGATCGCCATTTATAATGTCAGCATGATTTGTGTTTTTATATGAAATAATAACAAAATAATAAAAGGGGCAGTACTCAGTAAACAAATTTTTTTTTATGTTTTTTTAATTTTTATAATTTTCTTTTTATATTTTAGTTTTTCCAAAATTTTAAATTTAACAAAACTATGATTTAAATTCTATTATATAATACGTGAATGAGAGTCAAATTTCATATTAAAAATATTTCCACAAAATTACGCAGATTGCATGTAAAATCGCAGGAATATTTTTTATTTGTATCTGTAATAGTTTTTCTTTTTTAATTACCACCCCCTTTCTTTTGACCCATAGACCCCAAATGCTATCCCATAGTATGGGACCATTAATAACTCACCCTTAACCAAATTTGGTCAAATACGTCTACTGGTAAAAAACTTTCTCTATATATACTCATATTATTTGTCCATTTTTACAAAATAAATTGTATGGAATCATCCCCTTTCCTTTGACCCATAGGCCCCAAATACAATCCCAAAGTAAAGACTACTATTTTATATACTCAGCCCATTAAAATTGGACTAAATCCGTTTACAAAAAAAAACTTTCTCTATATGCTCATATTTTTTGGTCATTTTTACTAAAAACATCCTTTGGGAGCCATATCTCTCCTTTGACCTATAGACCCTAAATGCAATCCCAAACAATGGGACCACTAAAAACTCACCCTTAGAATTACGAGTTAACGGATTTGGCTTAATTCAAGTGCGTGTGAGTTATTAGTGGTCCTATACTCTAGGATTGCATTTGGGGTCTGTTGGTCAAAGGGGAGGGGTCCTCCCATATTTTTTTTTTGTAAAAATAGGCAAAAATATGAGTATATATAGTAAAAGTTTTTTACGAGTTACGAATTTGGCTAAATTTTAGTATGTGTGAGTTATTAGTGATCTTATACTTAGGGACTGCATTTGGGGTTTATAGGTCAAAGAGGAAGGGGGCTTCCATATGATGTTTTTGGTAAAATGGCCAAAAAATATGATAATGTAGAGAACGTGTTTACGAGTAAATGGATTTGGCTGCATTTGGGTGCATTTGGGGTCTGTAGGTCTGAGGGGAGTTTTTAAGGTTTCTGTACTTTGGAATTGAATTGGGGGTCTCAAGGTCAAAGAGGGAAGGGGCTCCTATATACAGTTTTTTAATGAAAATGGATCAAATCGTAACTTCAAAAGATAGTAAAAGCAGCATCTCAGTTTTGTTGGGAGCTCTCGGACCGATTCTTTTTCTTAAAATCGAATTTATCTTGCTCAACATTTCGGCTATGGTATAATTATTATTTAATCTTTATATCAATATTGCTTATATACATAGGATCAGATTGACAGGTAAAAGGTACATATAAGAAAATTTCTTACTTATGCAGAAAAATTAATGGAAAATTTTCGTAATTTTTTATAATATTATTCCATAGATATTATACGCCGTAATAGTAAAAAAATGTTTTCTTTATTTTATCTAAAAATTATACAAATCATCTTCTATCTATTTTTAATGATCGTTTTTTCTTATAAGAATATTTTTGTTTGTTTGCTGATGAATTTATATAAGGATAAGGTTTTAATAAATACTATAGAAGACGTGTTTATTTATTCTAATAAAATCTCTAAAATATGTAAATTCTAATTTCAAAGCAAAAAACTGTTATTTATTGGCATGAAATATTATATCATTAATTCCAAAGAGATAGGTAGGGGCTAGGTTTATTTGAAGACTATTTAAAAAAAACAATATTTGTTTGCTCTTTTTTTCTTCCTTTTCATTTAACTCAATTTTTTCTACGTTATCTTTTTACATTTATTCAGGTGTCTTTTCTTTTTCCTTCTTGCCTTTTGTTCTTCTTTCATTTTGCCTTATGTTATTCTTTCTCTTTTTTCATTCCTGTTCTCTGTTTCTCTTTTTTCGCCTTTCCCCCTTATTTATCCTTCTTTTTTCTGCCTTCTATTCATCCTTTTCTTTTTCTATCTTTGCTTCTTTTTTATCCTTCACTTAAATCTCTCATTCTCTTTTGTTTTTTTTGCTCTTATTTCATTCTTTTGTTGGCTAAAATCGCATGATTTTTGTCTATTTCTGAAAGTCTTCTATACTAATTCTTGTCACATATTTTCGTATAAATTCTAAATAGTCGATTTTGAACGGTTACGGTACCGATTAGACGCTGCTTCAGACGTTTTTTACGAAAAATTTCTGTCTTTAGGATCTATTGTTTTTTAGTGTTTAAATAATAAAATTGAAATAATACCCAGAAATAAGTTTTGTAAGTTTACTTTCAACTAAAAAATTACCTATTCATAAAAGTATAAACAATATAATAAGTTTTTGTTATGTTTACAAGTTCAATTTTTTAGCACACATTTTTCATTTAATTTAACTAAAAAACTAGACTCATTAGTATATTTTTAGTTCAACAAATTATATCATATTTTACACACGTTTGAGTTATATAGAATTCTTGTCTATATTATTGAGCTAAATTTATATCATCGCTGCACATAACATACATATATCATTTTATAGAACATATGCTCTCTTATATACATATCCGCACAAACAGGCAATTTGCCAATTAGTTCAAGACACTGAATTTGAATACTATGTGTAAAGTTTCTACACATAATTTTCATGTTGACGATATAGTGACATAATAATATATAACATTAATGTAATATTTTATGAAAATGTTTAACAACAAAATGAATAAATTTAAATGTTTGGTAGACGATGAAAATGTTTGCATATAGTGAATTCAGGTTCAAATATTATCTAACAGCGTACAGTAAAAATAGAATATAGAAAGAGCTTTACACGATCAAATCGAGGTCTATTTATACATTTTTTTTAGATAAATGTAGTAAGCAAAATTATGAGTATTGAGCACTTTTTGCTTTTATTTTACATACACATATGGTTAGTAATTAATAATTATAGTTTAAAACGAAGAAAAGGATTGTAATCACCAAAAATTTTGAGAAATATAGAAAAAAAATTAAATATATTTTTTTACTTCTTTAGGTATTCGTCCATCTATTCGTCCGTCTGTCCGTACCTCCGTCTATATCCCGAATTTTAAAAGTTTTTTTCAAGACTTCCTATTTTCTTGTTGAATATCAAGAATTTAGCTTTCCATCACACTGAAAAATTCGACTATTTTTTAAGTATCTGAGTTTGTCAAAATGAGTCCAACTTCTATGAATTTAAATTTAAGTATTAATTTTCGCTTGATGTATTTCATTTAAGTATCTAAAAACCTAAATATTTAGTTTATATATCTATCAAACTTAATAATAAGTAAAACCAAATATTAAAATGAAGTCATCCGCATTTTTTCTGTGAGAAACGGGTAACTCCCGTTCCCTATAAAGCGAAGACCATTTCACCTCTTTTCTAACTGATAACATCTGGACCATATCAATCATATTTTTTTTTATAGAAATCAATTTTCCAAATAATTTATTTTAAATTTATAAAAAAAACATTAAAACATCAAAAAATTTAATTTATTAAACAATAAAATTGGCAATTAAATATTTTTATGTTATAAACGCTGCGCGTCCAATTTATATTAAATGTAATTTATTTTATTTTATATCTTAAACAAAAATATTTACATTTTAAAGTAAACAAATTAAAATTTATTGTTTATTTAAATCATCGTTAAAGTTTTTGTTATTCTTAAAGTCACGCGTATATTATATTAAATTATTACGAATATTTTTCTAATAATGAAAATGATGTTTTGCTATATTTGAAAATTGCTTGAAATTACAAAATCGGAATTATTTTTTTTATATCAAATAAGTTTTATTTATTGTAATAATTTAAAATTATTATAAGGATATTACAGTATAATGTCGAGGATATTGTATTTGTAGAAAATAAAATAAAATATAGAAGTTATGGTCGTTCTTTTATATAATATTTAAGAATTTTGAATATAGATTAAGGTGGCCGCCAAACATAATATATAAGATTTACATTTGGAAAATTTAATCTAGCTCTAATATAAGCTTAAAACGTTCGAATTGCTTTATATACAAAAAAAAGTTTTTAAAAATATAATAAAATAATTTTAAAAAGTTTTGCTTTGCTATGCGAACTTTTAAATATAAAAAGTTATCATCTGAATTATAGGTTTTCCTTTTCAGTAATAAAATAACTAATAGTGTTATCCTGCACATACTTGTGCTGACGGAGTTTGAATAAACTGAAATAGCTTACTATATTGACTGATTACAAACTGATTTTATATTCAATAAAAATATAATTCGGATGAATTATTAGAACATATAAAATTATATAAGTTTAATTGTCCTAATATAATTATGTAGTAACTAGTAGATGGTTAAAAACTTGCTAACAAATCTACAAAATCATCTTAAATAATAAAATAAGTTATTTCAGTAGTACTAAACAAAAAAAAAACAAAATAATTTCTGCAGTCAATTTTTTATGAAAATTCCATATAAAACTAATGCCGCGCCGTGAAAATAAAAATAAGTTTTTGGATAGGTTTTGTAGTAAGTCGAATCGTTTCAAGCCTATGCATTTAGGAGCTAGAAAAAACCAAATTAAACAAAAATGACACCTTAATAGATTTCCATATTATTATTCAATATTTAAATATTATAATTTAGGAGAGAAAAACCAATATTCTGGAAAAAGATTTTTCATCTGTATAATATCGAACATCTGTTGGACATATATTTTAAAATATTATGGCAATTTTAAACTTCATTAAAAAATAAACGTCAGTTGATATAATAATTTTTGGAATTTTATTTATACCTATAACCTATACCTATAACTATAGAGGAAAAAGTCAATTATTTTTAAAATATTTTGCTGAAAATTTACAGATAAATTTTATTTTGATTTTTTGTCGTTTATTTCATATATAAATTTTCGAATAAATTCGATAAAGTAAAACCAATATTAATTATAATAATCCATCATTAATATTTTTTTATTAATCGTTTTTTTTAATTTTAATTAAATTCGTGATGAAAATAATATGTATAATTTAGGAACCAGAGCGATTTGTTGTGTTGCATGTTTTATTATAGCTCCTAATAGCTTGATCCATGATCACGAAACTAAATTTTGTTTAATATTTCATCATCATCATCATCATCGTGTCCTTTACTCCAAAGCGAGGGAGCATAGGGACCATTTTGCGGTCGAAATTAGCATAAAGACATAAGTAAATATTAAGCTCAATTCGCCGAAAAAATATGCTCCGCTTGGGTTAGGTTAAACCTAAGAAGAACCAACTTATATAGAAGAATTTTTGGTCTAATAGAACTTAAAAAAATTTCTTAAAAGGTAAATTTATAGTTTGTTGTTATTTGAAAATACACAAAATAAATTTTTGTTTAGGGAATTGTCGTTTCGGGGAGTTTACTTTTCGGGGAATTGTCGGTACACCCTTTGAAATGCTAGCTGATTCTCAAAGTATTAAATCTTCTTGATAGTAGTAGTAGTACACAATCATTTAACTTTAACGCAGTCTATTTTTTTGTTCTGTCATAAACGTTATATGGCGTATGAGTTGATTTCGATTCATTGTAATATAAGATACTGGTAAGTCCAATTTAACATTATGTAAAAACTTTGTGGTATTCCAGATTGTATTGACTTAATTTTTTTTGTAAAAATGTGAGAATATTGAGAAAGTTTTTCACCAGTAGTCGGATTTGGTCAATTTATGGTAATAGTTATTATTGGTTCCATACTCTAGGATTGCATTTGGGTTAGGTCAAAGGGTAAGGGGCCTCCCATATGAATGATGTAAAAATGGACAAAAAATATAAGCATACGGAGAATGGTTTTTAGTGTGGCTGAGTTTTTAGTGGTCTTATATTCTATATTCTTCATTAGAGGTCTCTAGGTCAAAGGTGAAGGGGGATCCCATACGATTTTTTGGAAAAATGTGAGTATATTGAGAAACTTTTTTACCAGTAGTCGGATTGGGACAATTATTGGTAAGAGTTAGTTATTAGTGATCCCATTGCATTTCGTCAGATAAACATGAACATATAGAGAAAGTTTGGCGAAAGTGCAGGCGAGCGAACATACTCCAAACAATACCTTGCTCCTTCTATTCTATAAAGAATCATCTCCTTTCCGCATTGTATGCAAAAGTGTTAAAATGCAATATTTTGACACTAAGTCTATATATACCTCGTTTCCATGGACATTTTCAAACCATTTTTAAGCCAATTTCTTATACAAAATCCAATTAGAGCGTTGTCGAAATTGGCTTGAAAATGATTTGAAAATGCCCATGGAAACGAGGTAATAGAATGAGAGGGTGTATAAAATAAAAAATTGTGTACTGTAAGCTTAAGGGTGGATACACCCCCTTTCAAAATTAGGGAAGCCTATTGTTTGTATAATAAATATCAAAAATGAATATTTATTGGAGTTTTGTGATATTAAATGAAAGGTCTTTACAAAAGCAACAACTTTAGTTCTAGAGGTTTGAGTCTATTCTTTTCTCCAGTAGGGTTTACTAAATTTTTTAGAAGAAAAATTATATTTGCCAGTCTGGAAGCTGAAGGGCGAATGATTTGTCGACATTTTTTTCTGAGCTTTTAGTGATTCTATTCTCTGGAATTGAATTAAAAGTCTCACGGTCAAAAGGGGAAGAGGCTTCTATACGTTTTTTTTATGAAAATGGATCTATAGTAGTCGTATATCTTCAAAATATAGTAAAAGCAGCATTCCAATTTTACTGGGGGCTCTCGGACCGATTTTTTTACATTATTTTATTTCAGTAAATATTGTTTTCTTTCTTTTTTTTTATTTTTTCTGGTCGAGAATTATTCTTTTTCAACGTGGTTATCAATATATTGATGTATTTCTCTTTCAATTTTTATCGGTATAATTTGATCAATGGGTGTAAAAACTTTCGCCAGATGGGTTGCTAATACTTCGGATTGCTCTTGGTCACTTCCCATGTTCCATTGAATTTCTTATTAGGTGACATTCTATCTTGTGGTTTAGTCAGTTTTTATTAGCTTTCTGCTTCCAAAGAGAATAACCTAATGCTTGCAATGGAGACAAGTTTTGTTTAAGAATTGTTGAATGGCTTCATTTTGATTTTTGAGATTTTCTTTATCACTTGTGAATGCGGAATGATTCATTTTCTCGATATTTTCTTTTTTCTTTATTAGACCAATTATGATGTTTGAAGTTCAGATACATTTTTCTCGGTGTAGTACATAGGTTAGTTATAATAATAATCTTTGCTAATATGTTTAATATGTTTTCTGTTGTTTTTAATTGAAACTCTGTTTTCTAAATAATTATTTTGAAGTATTATACCTCTGTTTATACGGAAATAATATGCCATTGTAAATTTCCAATTAATTGTGTAACACATAATCTTTTATGGCTTGTACCTTATATAGTATTTACAATTAAATTATATATAAGATAAAGGAATAATTGTAATCTTATATTATTAGCACTTTGCTGGTATAGTCAAAATATTTTCATTTCATTATAAATAATAAAATACCTTTATTTATATTTATAAGAGTGTTTGTTTGTAATTACACTTGTTTTATTTAACATAATTTAAACAATATTGTACAATAATAGGGATGTGACGAGAACAAATTTTCGTGACTTACAATCCCTAGTGCCAGTCTTTGTATTGTCTATGACCGCGTTTTTACCGACAACACTTATTGAATAAGTTGCATATATATGAAGATCATCCCCAAATAAATTATGATTACAATATTGCAGGAAGGTCGTTTATGAATAATGATAGCATGAGCGGATCCAATATAGATCCTTGTGGAACACCTTAATTTACAAGTAATTTATATTTGTTCATGATTTTCAAGAAGTATCTATTGAAATGTAGACGTTAAATATGATAAGAATAGTTTTAATATAAAGAATGCATTTTTCTGAGCTTTTCCAAAAGATTTAAATGTCTTGCTAGTCAGACAGTTAGGTAAAATATCAATTATAAAATTTGTACCGGATAATAAACAAAGCAAATAAAGACGTGGTAATAAAACTAAGTTTTTTGCATTTTAGATTGTTTTTCTACTTTTATAAAAGAAATTGTTTCTAAATATAAATAACTAAAGGCATTATGTGGTTCTAATGTTGATTCGTATACTTTATTATATACATAATGGAGTATTTCTTGTCGTATTAATTTAACTTTACCAGTGCACAAAAACAGTCTAGGTATTTCTTATCTCACTTTATATTACAGAATAAATGTTTGCATCCCTGGTACAGATATACAAATTGCCTCATTTAACTTTTACCATTACAACAACTAGAAAAAACATAAAATAACAAAAATTTCCACAAACATAACAAGAGGAGAGTTAATTATTTCTTCTATACAACAATAATCTAACAGGAAAAAAAGTCCTTTGTTTTTTGCATTTTCGTTGTACATTTTCTTTTGTTACAGATTGTTCAAGAAAATTTATCCAACTAATATAAATTAGAACTATAGCAATAAAAGTATATAAGAAAATAAAAAGAAAACCTAAGGTATATAATTTACATTTATATAAATGTATACGAAATAAGAAAAAGAATCTAAAATTTACCTTTTTATTCCGTATTTATATTGAGCTTGCTAAAGAACTATATTAAGCTTACAGTTTTTATATACATAATAAATGCAAGCCCGCATCAAATTCAGTCTTCTATGAAATGTTATTTTTTAAAGGAATAAATTCACGCTTCTTATATAGATTGCATTGAAATCTCTGTATATCCGCAAGAATAAAAGAAAATCCTGCATATAAGAACAGAAAAATATCTCGAAAAACAATTCAGTCGTCAAGTGTGAGAAAACTGTTTTTTTTGCGTTTTTAAATTTTACTTTTATACAATTTTAATTTTTAATAAATATTTTCAATTTTCTTTTTTCTTTCGTAACCAAGGGAAAAAAATTGGTATAAAAAGGTTTCCCGCATGGCAAAAAAGAAAAGCCAAATTGTGTTTTGCGAAAGCTGCTGCGGAAAAAGTTAGACAATTTTTGTTTTTGTTAAAGTCTTGGAGATTTTTTTTTTATTTATTCATTTGAACTTTGTCTGAGTGTTTTTTTTTTCGTTTTTGGGTTGTGCTGTTTGTTTGGCTTCTCTGCGTATAATAATGTTTGCAAAATAAGAAAAACAAAACACCGAACAGCATAACGTGAAGAAAAAGAATTATGTGCATTTTTATATATAAAATAAAATGAAATAATATCTGAAGGGCTAAGCTTTAAATGAAAAATAAAATAAGTGTTTGGAAAATTGTAAAAGTTTTAAGTGTTTCGTTGGCAAAAAGTTTACCGTAAATTTTTTTCGGAGAAAAGACAACAACATTGCGGATCTTATGAAGAAAAAGGTAAATAAATTTGACTATAAAAGGTTGAAGTGTTGTATAAATTCAGGCGATTATATACTATGGAATACTTGAATATAATTTACAAAATGTTTGTATGCGATGGCAGAAGATAATTTACTTTTGAAAGCTTATTATATTGTTTAATGTGTGGAAATTAAGCTTACTGTATTGGGTGTATTGTATATAGATAAGTTCAACTGTCATTAAACTTTACCCTAAATAATTGTATAGTTTTTTCTGTTTTTTTTTTATTTTAACTTAAAGCATAAAAAACTAGTAATAATTTTTTTTTTTAATCAGTTACGGTTTTTACATTATATAATGAGGAACTCTATGTCTCTATCTGTTAGTATCATATCTGACCAATTGCTATATAACTATAAGTGACTACTAAAGAAAATAATTTTTAATAATTAACACTTTTAAATGAAAGGTTAATGCCTAGTTGAGAAAAATAGAGGTCAGTCCAAGAATCGAACTCACAACCTCTTTTCCGGGATGTGTATGTTTGTGTTCATATATTTCTGTATAGTAAATATATTCAATTTAAATTTACCAATCCTATATAAAAAATTGATGGGCACAAAATGCACAAAGGATCAAATAATGTGAAATTCAATGTTTGAAAATAATCAAAACTAAGCGTTTTGAAATCTTTATGATGGCCCAGAAAAAGCCAAAAGGTTTCATACCGATCGTTACCGCCGGTATTTAAATGTCAAAAGTATGCACAAAACCCCCAGTTTAATACAGTTTGAAGTTTATAGCTTAATGCAATCTCGCCTAAATTACTCTTCAGTTTACTTTTAGAGTAATTTTTAATGTTTTGTAGTATTTTCATTTTTTTTTTTTATTAAAAGTGCTTGAACCATTTTAAATTATTTTATGTTCTCTATATATGGACTATGTGCGCCTAAACAAGTAGCGATAACTATTTTCAAAAAAATGTATAACTATGGCTCGAGCTTTCGGCTAGAGCTTTCTAATGTGAATTATAAATCAACAAAAATGTAATACTAGACATTTCGACACAAGATTAAGTTTTCACATACATACATATCGCTTTAGGGCGCTCTCACAATTCAGACCATTTTCTACTCTTCAGTTTTCAGTTTTCAGTTGACAAAATTTCTATTATACTGAATTGCATATAAGCTCGCACAATCAAATTCTTTTCAATTTTTTTAGTTTGACAGAAGTTTAGTATGATATTAAATGAAAACTGAAAACTGAAAAACGAAAGCTGTGATTGAAGAGCGCGCTTAGTCTATGACGGTTGCTATGTAAAATTAAATTTGATAGTAGAGACATACAAAAATGCAGCGGAAAACAGCCTCATCGATCATTCTTATTAATTTTTTTCTATACAATTAATTAAAAAAAAACAAAGTTCACAATCGGCGGCAAATTAAATATAATATGTCTCATTGAACAGTAACCAGTATGGAGTAGTGGGTAACGTCACGGCTCCGTAATCAAGAAGTTGTGGGTTCGAGGCTCGGTCGGGCCAAAACATGTTCACTTAAAGCCCTTGTCCGCCTATATGATACCAACTGATAGGGTTCCTCATATAGTGTAAAAACCTGCCTCACTGATCACCAAAAAATATGGCTAGTGCGAGTTGCTGACAACACTCCACCTTTGTTATAGTCGTCAATGAAAACCATGGTATCAGATAGAAAAAAGGGTAAAATGGTCCCTATGCTCCCTCGTTATGGAGTAAAGGACACGATGATGATGATAATTCAACAGGAAAATATTAACTTGAATAAATCGTTATTACAAAATAATAATAATGAATATTTTTTTGAGAACTTGATTTAGTAAGATAACCCGTGCCAATCAAACAACAATAAAATAAATCAATAATAAAATAATAGCTACAAATATTATGCAAAATCACATTGTTTAAGTTCATTTATATTTGTGAGAAAATCTATGTGTGCCGTGTGTCAGAATTTTAAAAAACTAACGCTGCTGGCTCTGGCATCGATTAAGCCCAAACTTTTTCTACGTGCACAAGGCGCATATACAATTTACACAAAAATTAAGTTTAGCAAAGTGTTTAGAAAATTGTATATGTATACTGTAATAAAAACTTCGCTATATCGTATCGGTTTGGAGATAAAAAACCAAAACATATAATCGGCGTCATTTTTTCAAGATGGCGGTTGAAGCAGCCATATTCAAAAGGTCTCAAATTTAGGTTTTATTGTTTGTTAATTGCACATTAAATTATAGGTTAACAAATTCCTTACATATTTTGCAAAATAAGTTTGGTTCGGTTAGCTGTTTCGGCACTATAGACAAAAATTTTTCATAAGAACTCGATTTTTTCTTCAAAATTGACCAAAAAATCACTAAATTGTCGAGAAATTATTGAAAACGTCAAATGATGCCCATGTTTAGCAGTTAGTGCGTGTACAAAGTATGTAGGGAATTTACTTATAATTTGATGTTTAATGTACAAACATCGGCAGTGTATATTCCGAGATATGTTCTAATATATAAAGCTAACCCCGACAAAAACTAAATTTTATCATAATATCTCGAAATTTTATCCATAGAAAACAATTTTTGTGCTTTTCTAGCAGGATTACATAGGAAAACAAATAGTTGCATGTGGATCACAAAACCCTTGTGGAGTAGATGTTATTATTCTCAATACTATAGTTTGTTTATTTTATTATTAGTTATTGACGTTTCATAATTAAATAGTTAAATATTATATATTTGATTAATAAAACATTCTTTGAAATAAGAAATATTAGTCCTTTTCGAATTGAGAATAAATAAAAAAATTAGCAAAGGACATAATAATATATATATAATATATATATATATATATAGTTAGGATTGAAGGACGATAAATCTTAAATCATATTTTTAAATGTAAACTGAGTAATCATCAATAAACATAAAAAATTCATAAATCTTCTTTAGGTATATGGATTTTTGAACGAATATCAACATTTCACACACATATTTATATTGATACAGGATTTTCGAAAATTATTTCCGGTATATTATCGGATATGATTTGTATACCATACATTTTACATATATATATAAATAACAAAACAACAATCAAACATACAAAAAAATCTAAAAAAGGTACAAAAAAGGCCAAAAAAAGATAAACCGGAATTTATGCTTGGTTAAACACCTAACACCATCGCAGAAAAGCTTGTTCTGTATATTCCTATATTTTGTGATATCATACATTAGAAAAAAAATATTTTGTAATAATTTATTTTATTTTTTAGAAAAAAATTTTTTTTTTCAATAGAAAATATGATTTATACAACCAGAAATTCTTTGTTTTGTTGATTTAGTGTCCATTTCACATTTCCTTCCTAGCACATGTATTTTATATAGTTAGTTATAGGAGCTTTGATATGGGATAACATTTTTTTTTGAAAATTTATTCACCAATTGGGGATTCTTATATCATAATATGTGATATTTGTTGTTTGTTTTTTATTGGAGCATAAACGCAGGGATGTATTTTATGAAATAATTAAATATAAAACAGGGTTTATAATTTTTTGTATATTTCAAATTATACAATTAAATAATTCATTAACATTTTTAGATTTTTAATTTCAATTTCATTTTGCAATCCTTTTGAAAGAATTGTTCTAAATTCTCAGATTTAAATAAAGTCAATTTATTTTTTTTGACACTAGGTACTAAAAAAATATAAATACGTATTACGACTAACCGAAATTTGTCTATAAATGAATTTGAAAGCGAGATAATCCATCGCATACAAGCCTAATCCCTGCAGATATATATTATTTATATTTTGCTATATGAATGATATAAATATATAGTCAGTATGGAGCAGTGTTTATCGTCACGGCTTTGTGTTCAAGAGGTTGTGGGTTCGAGGCTCGGCAGGGCCAAAAAATGTTAACAACTGGGCTACCACCTTTCATGTTTAAAAAAAATAAAAATTGATTGTAGTGGTTCGGAAATCACATAAAACCGTTGTCCGCCTATACGATACCAACCGATATGTTTCCTCATATAGTGAAAAACCCACCCTACTATGACTAGTGACTACCAAAAAATATAGCTAGTGAAAAAGCTGCTGACAACACTCCACGTCCTTTGATATAGTCGTCAATGAAAGAAAACAATGCGACCAGATAGAAAAAAGGGTAAAATGGTCCCTATGCTCCTTCGCTTTGGAGTCAAGGACAGATGATGATGATATGAATGATATAATAATCTTATTTTTTACTTACTAGCCTCTGAGCTTTCTATTATATCAAATCAAATCAAATCAAATCATGCAAAAAGAAAATCACTAGGTAAACTCTGAAGAAATATTTTATGAATATAATAAAGAAATGATATAATGATGCGAGGGAGCCAATATTCTGCTATTGGTATATGCCACACCTAAATAAAATAATATCGCATAAAAAAAATACTTTATACAATTTAACAGAGAATATACTAAAAAAAAGTTCAATTATGCTGGGAAATTTGATTTTTCTGCGTGAATCTGTTAAATATTGTAAATGGAAAAGAATATTATATAAGAGAGATAATTCTTTGTACAATGCGACATTAAATGGAAATAATTTATTCATTCGAATTCGCTATTTCTCTAATATATGTTTTATTTAAATTTTCTTTGTACACACTTTATTTTATTTTATATAAAACTACAACATTTTAAATTGTTTCTTTATTTATTAAAGCTATACAATAATTTTAACGACAAAGTTCTATTTTTTTATTAAAAGGTAATGACACTTTATTGATTTATATTTCTTGAAACCACCGCAACTACCGCACCGTTTTCTTTTTTTATGTTAAATAGAAGTGTCAATTTAACGAAACGAAAATTCAATATACTTTTTTTTGCATGAAAAAAAATGCTATTTTATGTTGAAATTAAATTTTAAATTTTTCAGTAATAAATGATGTTAAAGTTTTTATTATTTTATCTAGAAAAAAATTTGGTTTTTTCTTATATATTGCGATAAAAGATTTTGCAACTATAGCTATATAGGGTGTTTCTATTTAAGCCGATCAACATTTTTAGTAATTTCTTTTGAAATTGCCCGTAGAAGAAATTTTTTATTAAATATGAAATATTTTATCCTTTCTATATTATGTACCAAAATA
>JANSTW010070107.1:0-10389 GCA_027564275.1 Diadocidia ferruginosa | reverse complement strand
ACAATTTCTCCTTCATTTTCACCTTAAAAAAACAGAATATCCGTATGTCTGGTCAGGTATTATGTATAGTAATTCAGACTAGTATGTAATATGTATAAGTATATACATATATATAAAAGACATATTGATCAGTCGCGATATTTATATTGTCGAATATAAAATGTAAGCTACATAGGGTAAATTATATATATTTGTATACAAAATATTCAGATAAAATTTTAGGAATATATTCTTAAATTGTTATTGCTTTGCGTGTTAAAGAAAACTCACGCACTTATATATACATATATTGTATAAAATACAAATAAATTAGACGGTGAACAATACATAGCTATTAACTTTACATATAATAGTATATATACACTATTATATAATCAAATTCATTTTAACTATCATACTTTTAATTATTATATTTCGAATACATCTGATTTTAAATTTCTTGAAGATAAAGTCCATTTTGAATGTTTAGTACGAATGTTCTGAAATAGAAAAAGGAAACAGATCTCTCTTGATAAATTGAGAAAATCAGACAAAGTACCCTTCTATGTCTAATAAAATACAATCAAAATTAAATTCTATCATCTACTAAATCGATTAAATCCTAATCTATTTAAATCAATTGAATCGAAAGTCGATCGATACTGAACATTTTTTTTACATATAAAGAGGCCAAGATTGTGTTAAATGACTTTTTTACTTGCGTTATGACCGGCGATGCTAACATTATCCTTACATTTCTTGCGAGATTACATAAGAATGCATTTGGTTTTTCTCTCAGATACCTTACTCAGGAAGAACTTAGTTTGACGACAGCCTGCTCCATCGCGCTTGATATTTTTTCCGACTGGTAGATTGCACTATTCCTTTTAGCGTCATGACACTTAGACACTTTACGAACTGGTTTGGGGCCACAAAATGGATATGCAAACTCCTTACCTTGCCAGTTCGTTCAGTATTTCATTTTCTTCTACATTGGCATGCCCTATCACCCAGATAATGCGGATTGTATTATTGTAACAAATTTGAAGAAAGTGAGAGGATTTCTAAGAGCCGTAATGGCCGCCTGGCTGTCAGAGTTGAAGTTAAAATTTCACACCGACAGCTCCGACTCGACTCAACTTCGAAAACTGTACAAATTGTACCAAGATTATAAAAGATATTATGCTCTGTGCTAAAGGAAAAGACACCCGCTCTCGTGCTCTCTTCTGTCAATAATCCATCAGTAAAAATGTTTATGATACAGGTCGCTACTAGAGGATAGCGATCCTGCTCCCATTTTTCTCTACTGGGTATATAATGAAAGTATATTTATTTCGGGAGACTCCCTCAACAGAACACCCTCTATTTAACAGTGTCCATAATTTAAGCGGTCATCATATCTTCAACGAATTGTCGTTTAGGAGAAATTTGGACAGTGAGTCGTGAAATAAAGGAGTTATGAGTCTTACTGTCTTTAAATAAATAAATACAAAAACACGACATATTTTACTGTCAGTTCAACCAAAAACTGTATTTCGATAATTTATTTTCTTATCTACGCATAGAGAAAAACCTAGGCAAAATATCACATTGAAAAAATCGTTCTATATCTCTTATTGATATTGGACATATAATAACGCAGACATATTGTGATAAGCTATATAATATATACCTAACATTATCTCCAGGAAAAGTACGCGTACAAAACCCAGCGGTTTTTTATATAAATTTATGTTGTCTTTGAAACACTTTGTATTATATTTTATATAGTGTTGTGTCGAAGATTTACTTTATCATATAGCTCGAAAGCAGTGGTGAAAACCAAAAAAATTTATTGGGTGTCAGACGAAAAGTGTTACTTGGAGCAGTTAGCCATAGCATTTTTAAAGACTAAGAACAACAAACATAGCATATTAAAGAGGTGGAGTCCAAAAAAAATATTAAAATGCAGTTTTTGTACTTTTTTTCCCCTCATCAGGGGGCTACCGTCCCCTAACCCGCCTACTTTGAGTTAGGAGTCGTGAAAGGCCCCTCTGCCGCATCGTTAGCTTACCTTCTGAGTGATGAGGAAAGTGTTTAAAACATTTAATTTTAATTGCCAGGTAAACTTATTTTTAGAAGGAAAATATATTTTTTTTTAATTAAACACTGTGTCTGAAACACAGGCTATACCCGGCACAGAAAAATGTCAGTTCCAAAATTTATATGACTAACTGCTCCAAGTTTCTACCTTTCATTTGACATCCACCAAATTTTGTATCTCGGCTCCGCCCTCCCCTCTACGAACAAATATATGAAAAACACTGTTTTCCCCCTCCCACCTACACGAAGTGTTGGATTTATCCCAACTTTTTTTAAAAGATAGGTATGTGTATTACCTTTTATTTGATACCATACACTTCTTACCTCCCCTTCAAACCCCCCAAATATAAATTTTTCTGAAATATTTAACAAACTTTGGCCCCCTCCCCGTTAGGACCTAAGGCCATAAGCGGTAAAGTGTAGTTTAGCCTTTTTTTCACACACAATTCGCTCTTATTTTTTTAATAAAACAATGTCTACAAAAAAATAGACAAACAAGGAGAGTAGTGGTAAAAAATATCTAGAAACCTGATTTTTGCCTCTGCCATTATGGGTCGAATCCTTTCCCTTTTTTTAAGTTTTTTTAAACATATTTATTTCATATAATACCGAATACACTACACACTCCCCTTTTCTCTTCGCTAACACAAACTAATTTGTTTTAAAAATATGGTTTTAACCTTCGCATCTGGAATCTTTTCCAATTTATGTTAGCTTGCAGGAATTTCCAAAAAAAAATTTATATGATTTATCAAAGACTTTCTTTTTTAATTATTTATCCTTTATTCCTTTCAAAGATTTGTTTATAATTTTTAGTCTAACTTTGACCCCTGCTCCTTTCTGCCTAAAATTAGTATTTACTCTAAAAGTCGTTTTATATTTTATTTATTGAAGTAAAAATAGAATGAATAGTTTAATAGTTAAAATATCTCAAATAAGTATGAAAATACAATTTAACGCTTCGCCTCTGGCACATAGATTCTGAATAAAGAAGATCTATACGTATATTATTGCTGCTCACCATCACTTTGCCACAACATTATTTCACTTAGGTTTTCCTATTTTCCTATTTTTCTATTTTGTAACAACATTTTTTTTCCTTTTATATATTATGTCTTTGCCTCCTCCATATTCTCTTCGCTACTTGTATTTAAGTATATTGTCTTTATTTCTTGCAATGTGATATCTCACAGCTTGGTGTGACTCCTTTGCTTGATACTTCATATTATATATACAACTATACTATTATATAATATATAGTATTTATTTATTATATAACAAGCCAGAGCTTCTGCTATTTTAATATAATATAAATAAATGTGAAGTTCGAGTGGTATAGTTTTCTTTTTGTTTTTGTATTATATATTTTCCATTCATATTTTTTTTTCTAATCTGACAGTTGTTTCAATTATATCAGACAGCTACAGAAGATAATTTTAAATTATTTGGTTTCGCTAAGAAGTTAACAAGTGTATGACTTCTTGGACTATTTTTGTATTGTTTTTTTTTTGCTTCTCCACATTTTTCATTTTCCTTCGTTGGATAATTTTCATTATATATTTTTTCTATTTATGTACTCTTACGCGAGAAGAAAAAAAACCTTCCCACTTTTATTGAAACTGTCGTAAATAAAGAAATATTATTCAAATATAAATAATAATCTAGGAACTACACCAGAGCAATTTGTTGTGCAACATTTTTTCTTAAAGCTTCTATAGCTCGCACGAAGTACACAATATACATAGTAAAAAAGTTCGACCGATTTTGATATAAAATACTAAATGTTTGTCGAACATTTTTTTAAAGTACATTTTTGTAAAAATCGGTCAAATTTAGCGCTGTATATAAGCATAAAGACCTAAAACTAAACATTTGAGGATTCTCACAAGTAAATATTAAACTCGTTTAAAATTTTTTACTACATAGACCAATCTATTAAGCTAAAAGAAAAAAAATGCGAATCAAATCGCTCTGGTGTAGTTCCCAGGTAAAATAAATATGTATTAAAATATAAAAAAATCAAGTAGCGAGTACACCTATAAAAAGATTTTTTTTCCTATAAAAATCATATGAAACAGAGAACCGAAAAGCAAAAAAAAGACAAAAGAATTATTTAAGGATTATGGTTTTCTTTGCGTCTTCACTTTTCTTCTTCACCCCGCGCGCACACAGTTGCATAATTACTGTTTTTTAATAATGAAAATTTTTATTCTTTTGTGGATTCATAGAAAAAAGCTCTTTAGTAAATATAATAATATACGAAACATTTGTATATATAATATAATCTACCTAAACAATAATAATTTCATAATATTGTTCCGAGCAGCATAATATAAGATTCACCCGAAAAATATTACGCTTCACCAACCAAATTATTTAACCATAAATATTGTTGGTGCGCCCCGACTGGTATATACACATAAATATTACGTCTATTTAATCAGAACGTCCTTTATCGCAGCTCAGATATATTAATAAATATCTTCGTTAAAATAAGGGGGGACGCATTTTCTTAATTATTTTGAAGTGTGCAGCAATAAAAAAATATATCCGCAGAGTTTTCTTTTCTACTCGCGCGGTGCGTTATTATTTTGTTGCTGAAAGAGATTGAATTTTTTCTTCATCTGGTTGACGCAATTAGAGCCAAATATTATTTTTATTATTATTAAATTTTGGGTTTAATTACTTGATGTTTGATATACATATATATGGAGAAAAAATTTGACATTTTATTTTTGTTCTGGTAAATATTATTATAAGGTTAAGCAAGGAAATCTTTACATTGAATGTTAAAGTTGATGAAATAAAATCTAGTAATTAATTTAACTTCTTATTTATAGACTTTATGTTTAAACAGACCTCCCATAAAATATTTTTGTACATTTAAGAAAAAAATAAAGGCAAAATATTTTGATAATTAAACAAATACCAATCAATTAATCAACTCCTGATGTAAATTACACTAAATGGAACAAAACCATGAAATACAAAAAAATTGCGATAAACCATCAACCTAGCTTTTCATTTTGTATTATTCTGCATTTTGCTTCCTTGTAAAATGACGATACTATAAATTTATCATCTTGTTAAAGGATATGTTTGGCGGCAGTTTGCATACTCTTAGGATCTTTTTCATTTAATTTCAATTTTCATCATCTAACATTTCGTGTTCTATATCCTTTATTTTTATTTAAACCAGGAACATCGAGCATTTGGTGTATTTCTACTTTTCCAGTATAAACACTTTAAGCTCAAAATCTATTCAATTATTGTTTTCTCGTTGACACATAAAATACATACACAAAGAGAACACAAGTGCTATTACCTAGGTAAAAAAAATGTATAGAAGCCCTCCTTCACCTTTGCCGAAGTTACACTAAATTTAATACCAGAATGTGCACCACTAAAAACTTAATAATAATAATTCACTAAAAACTAACCCCCACCAAAATTAGGCCAAATCCGTCTACTGTTAAAAAACTTTCTCTACATAATATGCTAAATGCTCATATTTACGGCCATTTAAAAAAAACTATTTGAGCTCCCTTGACCTTTGATCTAGAAACCTAAAATGCAGCTCCAGACAACCACTTAAAACTCACCCTCACCAGAAATTGAGCCAAATCTGTCTACTGACTAATGACTGAGCATTTAAAATATATTTCGTCAAATCTGTAGAATTCCCTCCAGCTTAGATCATTTCCAAATTTTGTAGGAAGGAAGGAGGATCTTCCCTGAACAACGTTTGTTCGGGGAGTTTTCGGCGCTCGGCCCACTTTCAGAGAAGGAGGGGTTTCATGTTTGTATTTTGTATAGGAAATTAATTTTATTTAATTTTTTTACCAATTTAAAACAGCTAATATAGACATTATACTGGTCTAAGGAGAGAAACAAAAAACCAACAATACGGTTTTTATTATTGTAAATTTTTTCGACCGGTATAATGGAAATTTTCTAAATGATTTTCTCGAGCTAGCGGTCTTATAAAAGTTTATTAAAAACAAATATTTTTATTTTCAATAAAAACTTATTTAAAACGTAGACGGGTTTTTTGACGACGCTACTGTTTTTGTCAGTAAAGAGTCCTTCAGACATCCTTTTATTTTTGTGTTATGTTTTAGTTTATTTATTATTAGTTTATTTTAATTGTTACTAGTATTTCCGATGATGTCCATAATACTGGACGAAACGTCAAATAATTAATAAAAATTAAATAAGTTTTTACTGAAAATAGAAATATTTGTTTTTAATAAATTATTATAAGACCGCTGGCTCGACAAAATCATTTAGAAAATACGGTTTTTGTACATTTCTCTTCTTATCAGGCCTAGGAGGCTGCCGCTTTCCGAAGCCCTTACTTTGTTTTAATTTTCTTATCGGGGTGCTGCTGCCCCCGGACCTCTGCGTTCTGAAACTCTTAAAACTAAAGTTGTAGCTTTTGTCAAGACATTTGACATAATTTTGTATATTTCGATATTTTTCTTACTAACGTAAACCTTTCCCATTTTTGAAGAAGATGTATCATCACTTAAGCTAAATCTTTTCACTCTGTATATTTGTGAAAATAAAATATTGCATTTAAAAACTTTTGCATACCAACTTTAATCCCCTCCGAAAGGTGTCCATTGTCCAAGCCCCGCAAACTCTAAGAATAAACGTTGTTCAGGGGACACCCTTCTACCTCCCTACAAAGTGCAAGGAGGATCAAAGAGGAGCGAAAATTTTACACTACAGCCTAAATTTCAGTCTGAGTCAATAAATTTATTTAAAAATATCCATAAATTGTAGCATCGGCAATGTACAAAATTTTTCGCCTGTGCATAATTCAATCTAATATATAAATGGAAATAAAATTACTAAAATAATAATAATATTTACCGAATAATAAAATTTCCTTTTTTTTCCCCGTTTTTAATATCCTTTTCAGACATCGCATTGCGCTCGTCACACATTTTTAGCGCCCTATAACAATATTTTCATTAATCTAATTAAACATTATTTTATTATTGTATCAAAGTTATGTATTCCTTTGCTATAACACTAGGAAAATTATTTTCTAATATTTTCATTTAATTAAAATCTTTAGTATAGCAATAATAATTTTTCAAAAGCTATAACTACATAATATAACGCGTCTATATTTTTAAACTATTAAACTAATTTAATAAAAAAAAAATTACAAGGAAAAGCTCTATTTGACATCTATATAAAGGATAAAGAGTTGGACTGTTTGCGCATTAAAAAGGCAATAATGCTAAATGGATATATAGTGTACATTGTAGAAACACATCGATAAAGCACATTTTGAGATGTTAAATTATACTGCAAACAAAGTTGTAACAACTATTTAAGAAACAGAAACAATATAATAGACAGATTACTCATTACGTACTTGGATTTTTTTTAATATAAAAGCATGTTTACTTTGGTTTTTTAATATTTCTACAAAATACAATAAATAGTATAATTGCTAAAAATATTTTTTTTCTTTTTTTAATGCTCAGATTTAGAAAAACTACAAAAAAGTTTCTGTCTGTCTGTGCATCTGTCCGTCCCTGCGTCTGTTTGTCTAACGGCCCGTCTATCCTCCCGTTTCTCTTCAAAATAAAATAAATCAAAAATGTTACACCAGATTTGACGAAATTATGGGCGTTTGTTATATCTTAGTTGTCCCATGGAATTTAATTTGGGGGTCAAAGGAAGGGGCTCTCACACAATTTTTTTATTGTTGTAAAAATTGACAAAAAATATGAGAATATAGAGAAAGTTTTTCATCATTAAACGAAATTGAAAAATTTTCGTGAGTCTATATAATATTAAATATCCCATATTCAAATCCCATACATTTTTGTTCTTTCTAAAAATGGAAATTTTTGTCCCATTTTAATTTTAATGATTCATCTGAGCGTAAAATATTAAAACTTATCTGTGACCGCGCACATATAAGTATTAAGTATATAAGAACGATCTATAAAAAGAGTGATATAAATTTGAAAAAAAAAGTAATTGGTTTGAGTTTGATGTTGTAAAATTTATTTAAAAAGAAAATTGGGTCATTTATTTAATAATATAAAGGGAAAAAATATAACGAAGGAAAAAAATCCCGCAACAACAAAAAGAACGTTAAAAAGTTTTTCTCTTAAATTATAATATTATACATACGGGCTATGTAATATGTTATAGCATCGCCATGGCGAGATGTTATATTTTAAAACGATTTTTCTTCGCATATTTTTTATATATTTTTTAGGATTTTTTTAATTTATTTTTTTGCTCAAATAATTTATATAGACGGTTAAAATACGTTCGCTATAAATCCGAGCTAAATGAAAAATGAAAATTTTTCTTAAAACGATGAAATGAAAATGGTGAAAAAAAAATGTAAAACGAATTAAAAATTAAAAATTAAAACTTATGGATTATTATACTACTCTCAATATATATATTTGAAATGATTAATATATAAATATTTTATTCTTCAAGTTATATGCGATGGCGAGTTGGTAGATTGCTCCTGCTCCTTCCATCAGATTATGTGAAACTTCTTATTAAATAAATGATAAAATTTTATATAATTTATTGAATAAAATTATATTTTTAAGAAAAAATCTGAGAAAAAATATTATTAATGTAATTTCTGTTGCGCAGTGTTATAATTTGGTTTGATTTCTTTAAAACTTTTTTTTTTAATGAAATCATAAAGTTTTCAATATGCATTTTTTAATTTGCTTCTAAAGAAGAAATTTTCTTAACTCTATATTTTAGAAACCGAAGGTCAGAGTATATATTAAGTTCTTTTATAAATGCTTTTATTTAAAGAAAAGTTCTATTGGAAGAATATTTCATTAGTTTGAAGTATGTACATTGCACAAATTCAAATAGGAAATCATATACAGGATGTCATGCGGATACGCGCAAATATTTAAAGGTGTTACAGGGGACCCTAATAGATGACCAAAAAATCGTTCTATGAGTATATGATTATTCGAACTCCTACCGACGAGCTAAAAACCGTGCTGTTCGAAGCAGCAGCAGCGACCTGAAAAATTTCCTCAGCAGCGAGCAGCACGTACCATTATCAGCTCAAAGTCGGCAATCGTACTATGTAATCATTGAACGATTTTTTGTTCACTAGGTGTCCCTTATAACTCTTTATAGACCTTTGAGATATATTAATATATCGTATCATATCGATATTTTTAAATATCGAAGTATCGATATTTTCTTTCGATATTTTTATTCGATATTTTCATTCGATTTTTTTTTCAATAACTGTATGGACATGGGAACCTTATACATAAGCAACTCAGTTCCATTTTTTTATACAAATACTGCATATTGATTCATTTTTATACACCAAATTTAGTAAATTAGCCAATATGTCGTAGAGGTAAGGCGTACGCCGTACAGCTTTCACGTCGAGGGTTCCGAGTTTTAATCGTCAGCGATACAGCAATTTTTTTTTTGTAAATAAAATTTATTGCAAACTTCAATTATCAGAAAATATTATTAAATCGACCATTTTCGATATTTTTCAAATAACACAGTAAACATATCGATATTTTTTTGAAGATTTGAGTAAAAATATCGATATATGAAAACTATAGATTTTCCGATTTTCTAAGTGCTGACTGCGGTTTCACAAATTATAATGATATATGGCCGGTCTTGTAAAAAAATTATTTCAAATATCGTTTTTTACTCAAATATTTAAAAAGAAAATCGATATTTTAACAGAATTATTCGAAAATGGTCGATTTATCGATATTTTTAGATAATTTAAGTTCGTAATAAAAATTATAAAATAAAAAAATGTATAATCTCAACGCCCGATAAATGTATTTAAATAATCTCTATATATCCGAGGATGTGGCCAATGGTGACTTTTGATCTCCGTATAATTTTCGATTTATCGAAAAATATCGATATTTTTTGAATATCACACAGGTCTAACTCTTTAAAATATTTTCGCGTATTTACGGGACACCCTGTGTAAGAATATAGAAATGTTCTTACTAATAGACGGATGAAAAAATATTTTTTTTATTTCGTTGAATAGGTTGAAAGGTTACAATTATTCTAGTGATCGGACTTAGAAGTGTATAAAATTGTTATCAATTAATGGTTTTCTGATGTTTTAATATTAAACTGTGTTATATAAAAATCTATTTCATTAATTTTTTTTAATTATTATAATTAATATTTTCTCCATACCAATACCATATAATTGTAGTCAGCATAGATTGGTGAATAGCGTCACGGCTTTGTGTTCAAGAGGTTCCGGGTTCGAGACTCGACAGGGTCAAAAAAAAATTCACAACTGGACTA
>JANSTW010070096.1:0-10390 GCA_027564275.1 Diadocidia ferruginosa | reverse complement strand
TACAAAAGATCGAGCTATAGATCTTACTGCAATTACTGTAAAAAAAAACATAATTTTTGAACAAATATAGCTATTTAGTAATTATAAGATAATATGTTAAATGATCATATTATAATCAAGTTTGTTTTAAGGTATAATTATATTGATCATATTTATTTTTTACTTATGTGAATTATAACATGTTAGGAGTTTTTCGGAATTTTTAAATAATACAAAATAATTGATTATATTTTTAAGAATTTCTATTCAAGTAAACTTTAAGATCATGAACAATATATATAAATTGATTGAAAAAATATTAGGAATTCTAATAATAATTTAAAAATATAATTTTTTCGGTTTTATAAGATAATATAATTGATCAGATTTTTATGATTTTTTTCTTTCAAAATAAATGATCATATCAAAGTTAAAGGTAAAGAAAACTATAACAAATATATACAAATATCCAATTTAGGCATAAGAAATTACGGATTTTCTAAATAATATTTGATCGTATTTTAAATAAATAATTATTGTGAATTTATCCTGGCAAGAAACGTTATTTTAAAAATAGATATTATCAAGTGTTTAGATAGGACATAATTGTATATTTTATATTATAAAAAGGATATTAAAATTTTATTTCCTCTATTTTGTTTGGGAAAATTATGGGGATTTTTATATTGTCACCGCATTTATATACAAAAAATGGATCATATATAGTCATTAGTCATATATTTAAACTATTTTTCCTATTACTTCGCATATACCTATACATAGTAAATATTATACAAATGGGAATACAATATTTTACTAATGTTTTGATATCAAAAAATAACAAATCCTATTATACTATATAATGTTAGTCGTATATACACATTAATAAAAATACATTAGCATTTTGTTCAGCAGCTGCTTTTATTATATTTTTTTGTATAGAGCATATAATATATAAGGCATAGTTTATTTAATATAAAGCGTTAAAGTATCCTTTAAAAAAAAATTATATAAAACATAATAATATTTATTCAACATTTTATTAGAGGCATTATTACCAATAATGTAACTAAAAATAAATAAAATAACATTAATGTTTATAATATTTCATATATATAATATGGGAGAGGGTTTTAAAAACAAAATATTTAAAATAAAAAATTATGCCACTGCACCACCACCATTTCAGAACAAAATGCACGAATTTTATTTTTTTAACAAGGATTTCGTATAGTTACAAGGATTATTTTTTTTTTATTATTAACAAGGGTATGATTAATATAATATAGACTGTAAAAGCTGTTCGGTTTTTTATATGAAAATTTTGTTTTTAAATTATATACATTTGTTATGTACTGTGTTTGTTTTTACAAATACAATAACATAAATATATATAGAGGATTAAATGAGCTCGTATTTATTAAATTATTGTTTACACTCGGAACGAATCGAATAAAATTTTTGTGTTATATAAAATGTATATATAGGTTTTATATTGTTCTCACCTAACTGCATATAAATATTTATATTTTATTATGTGTCCTTAAATATGTGTATTGTGTATATTTATAGAACCGTTGATGATCCTTTAAATAGATTAAAAAAGGATGTTTATACTTTTTTTGATTTTTTTTAATTTTTGTTTTGCTTTTTAAATTATTTAAACAAAAATAATTAAACCGTTTTTGATTTTTACGATTGATCATATTTTTAAACAGATTTAATATGATCAATGCAAGTAATGATATTAATGATTTAATTGTTTAAATTGTTAAGATATTATAATAAATAAAAGAAAATTATTTTAATGTTTTATTATGTGTGTGTATGATCACTTATGACCACAATATACCGATCATATATGGTTAAACTTATTTTTTTGTAATATTATTTAAAAGTTTTTTATTTCTTTACATTATGTAGTCAGTAATTATATTTTAAAATATAGATTTTTAATGAGTGATCATATTTTGATCAACGCATGTGGTTAATGATATACAAGATTTTAATGTTTAAGTTTTAAATAAATTTTTAATATATATAAAAGAAAATTATTTGATGTTTTATTGTGCTAAATATTATATAATATGATCACTGATCATATACATAATTAACGGATCATATGATTAATTTTTTTTAACAACAATACATTAATTATTTTATTCAACTGCTTTTATTTAATCATATATACATATCTAATATGATCATTGACAATTAAAATCATATTATTATGATCACATATTAAATATATACCTAACGATCACAATATGTGTAAAGTAAATTATAAAAAAAAACATTTATAATGAGATATGATTAATAAATAATAAATTTTACAAATATGATCATTTATCATACTTAAATTAAATTCTGTATACGCATTCATAATTCATATATAAAGAAAAGAAATTAAATCTTTTTGCCCGCTTATAACATCAGCTGGAATATATAGAAAAGATCATTACACTTTAGAGAGAAAATTTAAGAAAAAAGATCTTTCTTTTCTTTAAATATATACACAAAAGATTATTTACATAAAAACCTTTAATCCGTTTAAGATGTAACACGTTTATGCTTTATTTCTATTAGCAAACACTTAACCAAAATATAATAATAATATTATTATTGTAGCTTAGCAAAAATGATCAAATAATAATATTAAGCAGATGTGAGTTTGTGCGGTTAAGAGTTGTTATCGTCGTTTTCTGTATGCGATTGTTTGATTTGATCAATGTTTACCATGCACTAAGCTACAGTTTAAATAAAACGATTTTTTTTGGTCTCTCTAATATATTAATAAAATAATAGAATTGACACAACATTCAAATCAATATATATAGTTTCTATTTATTTATACACATTTTCTCTATCCGAAGAATTTATAGGTATATATGAATTACCGCATGTTACAACCATTTATTTTATGTTTTTTTCAGCAAATAAAATCGATGATTTGAAAATAAACACACAGAAAAAACACAAATCTGCCGCATTTTGTCGACATTTTCTGCTTGTTTGACGCACGCAATATTTGTCGGCATTTTCATATAAAAATTGTTAACAAAAAAAAATTGTTTATTCTGTAGAAGAGGCTGATCTGATACGTACAATGATTTTGTAAAGGTAAATTAACTATTTATCGACATGTTTTTCATTTACATATATATGCGGATAGATTTTTGTGGGCTTTTTTACCTTTAACACAACACACTTTGCATGAACACAATATTTGGTGTCAATTTTCATTTATGTCTTATAAGTCGGTTTATATCGTTTGATCATATTTTAAATTTAATATGTAAAATTTTATACCTATAATTTATTTTTTCATGTATAAACTTTAAGGTTATTACAATGGTTGCCTTATAGGTGGATCATATAATTATTTTAAAAGTTTTTTTTATATCAACGGCCATATTAAGTTATTACATATTGGTTGAGTGCGCATACAGATAATATTCGTGCTTTAAAAATTATGTTTAGTGATGTTGACACTTTTTTAATATAATTTTTAAAAATATTTATTTATATTTATTTATTTTTAATTGAATTTAGTAAAATCCTTTAGATTATTTAAATATATAACAAACATATTTTAGTTGTTTAAGCAAAGAAAAAACTCTTTGATTTCTCATTAATTTAGAATAATTTTTCATTCAGATATATGATCATTTATTATCAAATATGATCGCAATTATTGTTAAAAAAAATCCATAAACTTTTATTTTAAAACTAAGACATTTGTAGGTAATACTAAAAAATTAAAAAAAAAATTGCGGCATCAAATGTATATCCTTGAGGTACTCCAAAATTTTGTTTTATAGAATTTCCAAAATTTAAACTAAATATTATTTTGCATAATTTAAAAAAAAAACATAAATAATTTAGAATTACTTTTTACTTGGATAGTTTGATTTTTTTTTATTGTTTAAAGATCACATTACTTGTTGCCAAGTAATCCCAAATATATTCTGATCTGGATATGATCATTTAATATATCAAATCTTTATATTATTATTATAATTAAATAAACAGATCAATTATTATTCTTATAAAAAAAGTACATAAGAAAAGTTTGAGATTAATAATTTTGAAATAAAAAATATGTAAACTAAATTTGAATCAAGAAGTATGTAAACTAGCACAAATTATAGTTTTTGATCCCACTTTTAGTAATTACAATATTACATATAATATACAAATTTAATTCCAATTTTATTCATCATACAAAATGTATTTCTCTAGATTAAAATAAATGAATAAAATAAACATAATTGTCTTTTAATTGTACAATTAATTAAAAAAGAAAAATGACCATAAATAATTATTCAACCCATAGTTTTTTTTCTTCTGGTTCTTATACTTTTTAAATGTTAAGCATCTCGCCTATAGCATAATTATTCCATATAAAAATAGTTAGCAGGTTGATGCGATCACATTTTAATTCATTTTATCTATCATTCCTCTATATAAGCGATCGCACTATTTTAAAATATATAATAAAAATATTCAAAAAACAAAAAAACAAAATACAAATTTTATTAAGTCATGTACAACCATTTTTTTTTGTTTTGTAACATTTCCTTTTTTGGAAAGAATAATATAATACATTTTTATAGTGAAATAATGCTTGTGTTTTTTTAATATCAAATAAATTGATGTAAAAAACTAAAAAATATATTTTATAAAGTTTGTTTTACATGATGCTCATGTTTAATTTATACTATAAGTAAATATAATAATAAAATTAATGTGTCTATGGAATATTTTATATACTATAAAATATAGCGCGCAAAACAAACTTAAGAATTCACTTAATTGTGGCCGTTAATTAATTTTAATGTTGTGGTAAAAACAAAACAATTTCAATTTAAAAAAATTAATGTAAAAGATATGTTTTAAATAATATGCTATAAATATTATAAAGGTCAAAAGTCTGATATAAATATCATATAAAGTTCAATATTTTGTAACGAACAGAAATAATTTTTTAATGATGTTTTTGCTAATCGAAACCCTTCAAAACTCAATTAAATTAATATATTCGGCAATTTTTTTTTTTTGAAATTTTATAAATAAAAAAAATAATAATATCTATTGAGCACACATTTTGTTTATTCACATTTGAAAATATTCTCATTTCATATGTTGGTAAAATGCTTCAAATTGCTTATAGGGATCTATTAATTCTTATTGCGCAAAAACCACTATGGATCGTTTAATAATTTAGATTAAATGATTTTTGTAAATAATATGGTATATTTATGTATATATTATATAGTTTTCCATTTTTATAATGTAATCACAAAATTAATCATTTATTTATATATAAAAAATTCTTACAACATTAAAATTCAATTAAATATTTAATATTTTAAGTTACATAATATTTAAGTAAAACAAACATTTGACACAAGATGCTTTCTACCCAGAGACTTAAAAAGATTTAAAACAATTGTAAATCATTTAAAATTTATATTCAATTTACGTATTTATGATATCATTTTGATGTAATATATTAAAAAATCGTATTAAAAAAAATCGATTACCACAAAAAAATTACAAAACATATAGATTAAGATTTCGAAAATATTAATTAAATTTAAAGAATTGTTATTCAATAAAATTAACCATAATTTTTATTTAGTTTGTTTGATAAAAGTACCATATTAACAAAATTTTTGTTATATTTAAAAACGATTTATTGAGAAAATCACGAGCAGGGAATGTAAAGTAAAATCTCCTGATTAGGACTTATATAATAATGAATAGTAAATCTAATGAATAAAAAGACGACTGGTCTGACCATTAGAAAAATTAAGCAAATTGTCTAATTATTTTTCAATTATACTTCAATATACTACAAACTTTATAATACTTTTAATTCTTGTTTATAATTGCTTAGAGGGCTCGAAGTCTAATGTATAAATTAAAACGTATCTCAGTGACTATATTTTATTTTTTAAATTATTTTTATTAAAATACATTAAATTGTTGCCAGAGAATTCTTCACACGATCTTAGCTGAAATAGCTGAAATAGCCGAAATATCTGAAATAGCTAAAATATTTGAAAAATCAGAAATAGCTGAAATAGCTTAAATAGCGGAATTAGCTGAAATATCTTAATAAGCTAAACTAGCTAAAATATCTGAAAAAGCTAAAATAGCTTCAATAGCTAAAATAGCTATAATAACTGAAAAAGCTGAAATAGCTGAAATAGCCGAAATATCTGATATAGCTAAAATATGAAAAATCGGAAATAGCTTAAATCGCTTAAATAGCGGAATTAGCTGAAATATCTTAATAAGCTAAACTAGCTAATATATCTGAAAAAGCTAAAATATCTTCAATAGCTAAAATAGCTGTAATAACTGAAATAGCTGAAAAAGCCGAGATATCTGAAAAATCTGAAATAGCTGAAATAGCTAAAATAGCGGAATTATCTGAAATAGCTTAGTAAGCTAAACTAGCTAAAATATCTGAAAAAGCTAAAATAGCTTCAATAGCTAAAATAGCTGTAATAACTGAAATAGCTGAAATAGCTGAAATAGCTGAAATAGCCGAAATATCTAAAATAGCTAAAATATGAAAAATCAGAAATAGCTTAAATAGCTTAAATAGCGTAATTAGCTGAAATAGCTTAATAAGCTAAACTATCTAACATATCTGAAAAAGCTAAAATAGCTTCAATAGCTAAAATAGCTGTAATAACTGAAATAGCTGAAATAACCGAAATATCTGAAATTGCTGAAATAGCGGAAATAGCTTAAATAGCCGAAATATTTAAAATAGCTGAAATATCTGAACTAGCGGAAATAGCTACAATAGCTAAACTAGCTGAATTAGCTGAAACGAAGTAGCCATATAGCCGAAATACTGGAAATATCTGTAATAGTTAAAATAGCTGATAAAATTGAAATAGTTGAACTAGCTAAAATAGCTCAAATTGCTGAACTAGATGAAATAGCTGAAATAGCTGAAATAGCTGAAATAACTGAAATAGCTGAAATAGCTGAAATATCTTAAATAGCCGAAATATCTGAAATAGCTGAAATAGCTGAAAAGGCTAAAATAGCTGCAATAGATGAAATAGCTAAAATAGTTGAAATAGCTGAAATATCTAAATTTAGCTGAACTAGCGGACCTCAAATAGCTAAACTAGGTGAAATAACTGATAATAAAAATAAAAATATTTGAAAAATCTGAAATAGCTGAAATAGCGGAATTAGCTGAAATAGCGGAATTAGCTGAAATAGCTTAAAAAGCTAAACTAGCTAAAATATTTGAAAAAGCTAAAATAGCTTCAATAGCTAAAATAGCTGTAATAACTGAAATAGCTGAAATAGCCGAAATATCTGAAATTGCTGAAATATCTGAACTAGCAGAAATAGCTACAATAGCTAAACTAGCTGAATTAGCTGAAACGAAATAGCCAAATAGCCGAAATACTGGAAATATCGGTAATAGTTAAAATAGCTGAGAAAATTGAAATAGTTGCACTAGCTAAAATAGCTCAAATAGCTGAACTAGATTAAATAGCTGTAATAGCTGAAATATCTGAAATATCTTAAATAGCCGAAATATCTGATATAGCTGAAATAGCTGAAAAGCTAAAATAGCTGAAATAGTTGAAATATCTTAAATAGCCGAAATATCTGAAATAGCTGAAAAGGCTAAAATAGCTGCAATAGATGAAATAGCTATATTAGTTGAAATAGCTGAAATATCTAAATTTAGCTGAACTAGCGGACCTGAAATAGCTGAACTAGGTGAAATAGCTGATAATATAGTTACTAATCTATATGGAGTAATACCTATTATTATTAATATTTTTATGTCATTTAGATCTTAATCATTTTTTTTACAATTGAAAATTTCCATTACAAAAACAAAAAATTACCCCAAACGAGCTCTCTATACAAATTATACTCTAACGTCTGAGAAAATAATAGAACATCTTTATTCAATAAAATAAAATATATTAAATAACAAAACAAATCTTTAAATTAGTAACACTTGAAAATCACTGCGCCATAATATAAGGACTTCCTGATTGCTTTGCAGTTCACTATACCAAAAAAGTCCTAAAATAACACTCCGCAACAACGATATAATTTTTACAAAAAAAAAACAATTCTCTGCATATAGAAATTATATAAAAAAATTAAAACATAAAATTGTAACCATTAAAATTATGGATTTTTTGCAACAATTTTTTTTGTTTAGGAATATCAATGTAATAACGTTGTAAGTGTAAAACAGATAACTTTGCAGTAGTAAGGTGCAATTTTTACTATACAAGTTTTGTTTTCATATGCATCTCTTTATGTTTGTCTAAAACACTGAATTTTACCAGAAAATTGATAAAAAATTAGTTTTAATTTGATAAAATTGTACACAATTTTTAAATATGTATGCAAGAAAGTCTATAACAAACCAAACAGCTTATTTAAAAATTTAGGAACAGGCTAATCGATCAACGAAAAGTAAATATTTTTGCAATATTGTGTGGCTCCAGCTATTCGCCAAAAGATAGAATGTTTTTTACTCATACCGACAAGGATTGCACTATTTCTAGACTAACCCGTCGTCAGTGGAGTTGAATAATTATTTATATATTTTTACATATAATTAAAGCTATAACTTCGGTTATTTTTATATGTCAAAAAGAACTGTATAGTTGGTATTTTCCCTAGTTTATTAGTTTGAATACATAACAAAATCTACTTCTGCTTTACAATATGTATGAATTCGTAATCATCGTGTTTTTTATTCCGAAACAAGGGAGCAAAGAGACCATTTTATTTAATTTTTTAGTGTTTTTATATTTATTTTAAAAGAAAAAATACAATGATAAATGAATAATTATTTAATCATCTCGATAAATCCGCTTTAAATCAACTTACAATGTTATTGCCTTGAGGTACACCAAACATAGTTTTGATGTTCATTTTGATACATAGAAGTTAAACAAATTTTTCATATTTTAGGGTATTATTACAATTGTTACAAAAAGTATATTATATTATTATATAGTTGATGGGTTTAGGTTAGGCCAAAATAATAGCAGATACAAAGCATACTGATATATAGGTTGGGTTGTTGATAAAAATTATTTTTTGAACAAAATAAAATGAGTGACAGCGACAACCTGAAAAAATACTGGCATAGAAATATAATGTACATGTTATAAAATGTTGTTCATTTATTGTGTTTTACATTACATGCCATCAAATAGCACGGCGCTAGACAAAATAATTTTCTATAACCAACAAAAATCTAACTAGCTACCTATATTTATAATATAGACGTCATATACTCATGTATGTACAGACCATTATAAAAATATCGCAAAAAATATTGTAATAAGTTTATATTTATTATATTTGAACATTTGTTCGCGTGTAATGAGTTTTTCGGATTTTCCATTGTATGTATGTTTCCACATTGAATTTGAAAATTAACTAGATTTGTGAATATTGTATACAAAAAGTTTTATTTTTATTATTAAAATTATACTTTATGCCAGTAAAATGGTGTTTTTGAATGGGTCGATTTATCTATATAGTACATATAGTTAGCTACTATATAATGTGACAGACATGTGTTTTGTTTGAACCTATATAACTATATATGTTAGTATGAAATTTTATTGAATTTTACAATTGAAAAACATAACTATATGTATAATTTAATATGATTAGTAATCTTGTTTTGTCGTTATGTTAAGTTATTATTGAAAAATAAAATTGTTTATTGTATAATTGTACCTATATAGTATAGTATTTTATATATGAGTGTTAATATGTAATAATATAATTTGATATATAATTTTAATTTGCATCAATTAGCAATTATATAGTATAATTAAATATATATATGAGTCTTGTGGGCTGTGGCTTTTAAATTGGATCATATGTAGAACAACAACATATCTATTTTTAATTCAAACAACTTAATATAATTGTGTTTAATTGATAAATTGTATATTATTTAAACTATATGAAAAAAATTAAAAAAAGTGTAAATATTAAAAAAAAATAATTCATTAAAAAAAATAGAAATCATTTCCCAATATTGAAATCATTTAAAAAATGGAAATCATTAAAAACAATAGAAATCTTTTTGAAATATCAAAAAATAAAGATCAATAATTATAAAAAAAAAAATTAAATTATTTAAAAAAATTAAATTTATTTAGAAATAATTTAATTTAAAAAATCTTTATTTACTTATTATTTATCAATAAATGGACAAAATTAAAAAAAAGTGCATAGGTATCATTTAAAATAAATTTAATTCAATCAAAAATTATATAAATTATTTTAATATATTAAATTCATTTTAAAATTATTTTAAAAACGGAAATCATTCGAAAAAAAAAACAAACATCTTGAAATCCTCAAAAAAATT
>JANSTW010070085.1:0-10390 GCA_027564275.1 Diadocidia ferruginosa | reverse complement strand
GATTGAAAATTACCTTGCAAAGGGTATGATCGCTCTTAATCATATTTTTCCTAGATGTATATATATAAGCACATGGAACTTTTTAAAGGTTTTTTAGATTTTATAGAAGCTTTTCATCCGAATTATTTTAATTGAACATATATATTTATGTTGTTGTTGTTGTATATGAAATCATATCCCAAAAATTAGTTTATGTCAGTCTTTATAGTATTATTTCAGTTTCTTCAAACATCATGGAGGATGTGTATAACAACAACAACATCAATATATATGTTCAATAAAAATAATTCGGTTGAATTGTTAGAACAAATATATAGTTGTCTTTGGCGTATAGATAATGATGATATATAAGTTTACAAATCATAGCTTCTATAAAATCTACAAACAAAAATTAATTATATTTTGATATTTTTATTTTGAAATTCTTGAGAAATCGGTCACTTAGCAGAGACTTAAGTGCATATTTTTAGATAATTAAGTCTCTGCAAGGACTCGACGACCAAATTGTCCTATATATATATATATATTTTTTTTTATTTTAAAAAATTATTGCAATAAAGACAAAATGTTTTACCAGGTTTTTGTGCCCGTATACGTTCCATTTGAAATTCTTTTAATCCAATACAAATATCCGGATCATTTGAGTCAGTCAATATGTTACAATTTAAATAGTCTGGAAGTCCTAATCCGAAAACGTCGAAAAAAAATCCGCATCTTCGATTTGTTTCTGAAGAGTTTTTATATTAAGATTTTTTTTTTAATTTACAATGTTCCAAACTTACCAATACATAATGATTTACATGGCGCTACTGGTGAACCTGTTGAACCACATTTCGGTGCAAATACTGAACATAAAAATAGGGAAACCAATTCATAGCATTTAACATCAACTAATGCATCGTAAGCTTCAAGTTCCTGTTTATTATTTGGTTTGTTTATTTTTTTTTCGGTTGCGGTAAAATGAAAATAAAATTTAAAGAAAAATTTGAATAAGGAATTTAAATAAATGTTCAATGTATATTTTTTTTTCTTCATCTTGAGAGTATTTTTCTTCTTAACTATATGTGAATGCGGGTATAACTATATATATATGCGTTTAAGAAGATAAATTTTAGAAAAGAAAAATACTTTTCTTTTGGTATTTTGTATATATTTATATAAGAAGAAAAATTTCGTGTTTTTTGTTGTTGTTGGCATATTATATATATTATATTGATGTTGTCGGATGATGAGATGGGCCGCACCATACAATTTATATAGATAGATACAAATCACAAATAATGGAAATTTTTTCCACTTTTCTTTCTTGTATATTATTATTATTTTTATTATATATTTAAATGCTGTCATTTTATCGCATTATTTATTTTTTAAATTCTTTGAAATTGAAGTTATTTCATTTTTTTTTGTATACATTTATATACTTATGTATATGTATATAGAGATGATATATAACACGCAGCAATCTAAGTATAATATAAATACAAAAAAATATCATTTATTATTTGCATATAAATATATAAAAGAATCGTTTTAATGTTTTTTTTCGTCTTCTCGAAATCAATAAATCACCACTTGTCCTTTTTATAAAGTTCGCGTGGAAACTTCTTCTATTCTTTTTCTTACAAAAATATTATTATGTGTAGGTTCATTATATTATTGCACATAATATAATTTATATACATTTCACTATTTATATATATGTATACGCATATTCAGTGTCCAATGACATTTAAATTGGATCTTTTTCTATATCTATATAGAAAAGAAAAAAATATGTTTTTGAGTCTTGAGACTTGACTTGTGTATAAAATTTAAATTTATTGATAATTTTTATTTATAAAAAAAAATAAGTTACCTATGTATATTATAGAAAATTTTATTTTAATATAATATTTTACGGAAATTCACTTCAGACAGGGAATTAAAATATTTTTTAAAAATATTTAAAAAACAATTGCATTGTAATTACTCTTAAAATATAAGCTCTCTTATGCAAAACAATCAAATAATAAAAACTTTCAAGTTTGTGTATTTTATATGTTACATAAAAATATAAATAAGAAGAAACAATCTATACCTATATATAACATACATTATGTTTCTTCTTTATTCTAAATAAGGCATGAGCTATATAGTTATTAAGGGATAAGATCGTTTGACTGTTTTATCCAAATTGCCTGTTTTTCATTTGACTGTTTTTCAATTGACTGTTTATCAATTGACTGTTTTTCATTTGACTGTTTTTCAATTAACCGCTTTGCAAAATCTTGTTTTAAATATTTTGATTTTTTTTGCGCGCGCAGTCAAATGATAAACAGTCAATTGAAAATCAGTCAATTGAAAATCAGTCAATTGAAAAACAGTCAATTGAAAAACAGTCAATTGAAAAACAGTCAATTGAAAAACAGTAAAATGAAAAACAGTTAAATGAAAACAGTCAAATGAAAAACAGTCAAACGACCCCAACCCGTTTAAACATCTCTGAGGCAAATAAGGCGAATCATGCAGTACAGAGAATTTGCTCCTAATAGGATCCCACCTTCTCTATCTTGTAAAGGGTCATACCCCGACAAAAAATTATACTACGATTTTTGTGGGAAACCCCCCTTTCTGTAAAGGGAGGGGTTTAAAGTTTGTATGCAAAAGTTTTACAATGCAATATTTTGATTCCACACCTATACAGAATGTAAGAGTAGGCAAATTAAAATGTGTTGTAGTGTGGACTTAAGAAGGATCAACTTCCTTTTTAAAATAGGAAGGGCTTTACTTTTGTATGAAAAATATTAAATTATAAATATATATGGGGGTTGTGTGAAGTCAAAGGCAAGGTCTTAACGGAGCTACAATTTTAGTTCTAAGAGTTGTAGTCCATCGTTCTCCCATCAGCCTCCAGGAGGGGTGTTTCTTAGAAGGAACATTTTATTTTCCTATCTGCGGACAGAAAGGGGAACGATGGACTAAAACCTCTAGAGCTAAAATTGTAGCTCTTCTCAAGACCTTTCATTTCAATATACACAACCTATATAACAATGTATTTTTGATATTTTTCATACAAACGATTAGCCCCTTTCATTTTGAAGGGGGGTTGTAGTTCACACTACAAACAAATTTAAATTTGCCTACTCTTGACATCATAATATTGCATTTTAAAACTTTTGCATACAAACTTTAACCGCCTCCTCCCAAAAGTCTTAGTATATTTTTTTGGTAGGGGGATGATCCTTTACAGGATAGAGGGGTAGGTGACTTTTTGGAGCATATTCGCTATACTGCAGTTCAGCCGAAAATAATATTGCGGAGTGCCTGTTCGCAGTACGTCTTGTGACCCTACACAAATTATTATTGTTAGCTTATTAGTTTCAAGGTTCCTCTTGCAATTTCATTTAAAAATTGTATCAGACAAATTATATAAATAAACTTTACTCGAACGCTCTGACAGCAGAATATAGACTTATATTCTCATTGCATGCCCCTCGAATTAAGTATTAAAATTGAATATTTTCTGAAGAGAATAACAAAAAAATCTATCGACTTATTTTATAAAAATCTAAAATAATATTACAGGTATTACCTACTACACATATTTCACATTTGTTAAATCTACACCTTTAGGCAATTGCACATAAATCTTATAACGTTTTTTTTGTTTTATAAAACGAAAAAACTAATATTTTTCAAGATATTTTTTATCATTTTGTGTGTGTGTGTGTATATTTAAAAAACGTGCATTGAATTTATAATAGAGGAAAATTTTTATAATATTTAATTTGAAATGAAAATATTATAAAAAGCAGATATTTTTCCCAGATTTACATACCTATATACACATTTATCACCCGCAGAGCTTAATATAGTATATGCATGGACTAGACTAGTGTATACCGACAATTTCCCGAAATGACGAATTCTCCCCGAAACCGTAATTTCCCGAAATAGCGAATAATAGAATAGAAATAAAATTTGTCGAAACATTTGATTGACATTGAAACGGGAATTCAACTACACAATTTCGGTTAATACCATTTTCCAAAACGACGTAAAAAATCCATTATAACAATTGTATTATTTTTAGCATAACCTAAGCAGAACTTCTCGGGAATCAGGACATCTTTAATAGTTACTATGCCTTTAGAATTTTTGTTTGAATTAAATGTAATATTTGTTTAAAATATTTAAAAACAATATAGAGGTTCTAAAAATCTTCGAAAATTTGTCGATTCGAAGAACTATTGTGTATAAGAAATTGAATTTTCGGGGAATTGTACGAATTTTCTAGGAACCCTGTTGCGAAAATTGTACATTTTGAAGTTCTTTCTAAGTACATACATAAAAGTATAGGCGTTGTACTTTAAAAGTACTAATCCGTTAGTATTTAGTTTCCAATTTCCATAAGAGTGTCCCACCAATAATGTACTTTAGCGAATGTAGTGCCGAATGTAGCACGAATAACACACGATGACTGCCGAATGTGACCCGAATGAGGCCCGAAAGTTAAAAACTGCTGTCTTAACGTACTTTAGCGTTATGTATGTATTTTTATTTATTTGTAAATTTGGTAGTAACTACATTAAGTTTCGCAACAGGGAAGTGTATTTTATACAGGAATTGTTATTTTGTAAAATTTCGTTTCGTGGAATTTTATTAGTCGGCCATAGAAAGTGAACCCTTTAACTAAATTCGCGTAACATATTTTTCTGTCCTATTATTATTATCTATATGTATTTAACTAAAACCCATTTTGCATTTAAATTTATTTCTTGCGGATATAATAATTTTCATACGTTTGTTTTCCTCCTCTAACTCATTTAATTTTAATTTTAATTAAAAATAAATAATAAAGGGAGATTTTTAAACCATATCTACATTAAAAATTGACCTTAACGCTTATGCTGCGAATTATATATTACAAGTGTATGGCCGTCGGTTGATGCTAAAAGTTTCGTTCGTAAAGATGTAATCGGGATATTCCCTATAAAATATTGATATAATTGTTTTTCTTGCTTAATTTGTATCGAATAAGCGATAATTTCGGAGGAACAAACTTTTTTAAAACTAAAAAATCGAAGAAAAATTAAGTCCCCGAACATTTTTTTATTCCTTATAAACTCACTACATGCCTAAAATTATTTTTTATAATTTTTTTAAGGAAACAATCAATTCATTTTTTCTATTCTTTTAAAAACAATTATAATATAATTTTATGAAATTACCACTATATACTGAACAATATGCAGTTCGACCTCATTAGCCGATCCCACGCTTGCTTAAAATAAATATTTTGATCGAATTAAATCAAAAATTGTTTCGATAAAGAACATTTTTTGATCGAATCAAATTCTGATCGGATCAACATCTGATCGAATCAAAATCAGAGAAAAATTTTGTTCGATACAAATTTGATCGAATTAAAATAAAAAATATTTTGATTAAATCAAAATTGGATTTTTTCAGATTTTGATTCGACCGAAAACCCGATTTAAGCGATAAACAAACTTTAGTGCGAGATTATGGAATCAAATTCGACGTCAAACGAAAACGATCAAAAATCCAAAAACAAAAGCTACTATAATTTGTTGATAATAATTTTCGATCAATTTCAATTCCTGTTTAAAAAATTCAAAATATGATCAAATCAAATTTTGATCGAATAATAAAAATGCATTGATTACAAATTTTGATTCAATCAAAAACTTATTTCAATCAGATTTTGTTTCGATCAAATTTTGATTTGATCAAATTTTAATTCAGCCAAAACCATTTTTGATTTGAGCGTTGAGCGATTATCTGATTTTTTGCAAGCCGTGTGAGTCCTCATCATTTTTACTCTCCGACTTTTTAGTTTTAAAATTACTCGCCATGAGACGCAAAATCTCCGAACAAATGGGGAGCCTTCCCTATAATCATAAAAAAATTTTAGCAGCTCACAAAAAAGAGACCGAACGCTGTTGTTTAGTTCTAAATTCTCTAAACGTCTGCAAATTTTACACAAGTTCCGAGAATAAAACAAAACTTCAGCCATATATTTTTCTCACATATATCGATTGACTCCCTTAAATTTATACTTATTATTGCTTGTTTGACATTTTGCCAGCATTAAATTATATCACCCACCCTAGATTCGTTTAATTAAGATTAATAATGACCTCCGGAATCTCATATTATATTAATCTGTTATATATTTATTTTGAATAATATTATTATCTAACTAACAACTAAGTTTTGTAAGCAAACACACAGTTTGCTTACAAAACAAAAACATTATTTTTTTATTGATGCCGAGGTTCTTTGAAATTTACAAGTAAAACTATCGATACGAACAAAAAAAAAAGTGCGGGAAAAAAACTTCCTTGACGAAAGAATGATTTATTATAAGGGAAGAGACGAATGTTCGATCTATACGGCATGCTTACGTATAAACGAAAAAATTAGTGCTTCTATCAGGACTTGGTTGGGCTGAAGTACAGTATAGATATGCTGTATTTACGTGGAGCAAAGCCTTGAGTGTAAAACCGGCTTTAATTGATCGGAGACTCTAAAGGTTTGCCCCCCCAGAGAGGTTTAAAGTTTGTTGAAAATTTCCGATTTTTTTGGGTTTGAGGTGAGGGTAAGAGGTGTATAGTATTAAATAAAAGGTATTACAAATACCTATCATTTGAAAAAAAGTTGGGACAAACCCAACACTTCATGTAGTTATAAGGGCAAAAATCTGTTTTCATATATTTATGCGTAGAGATGGGTGGGGTCGTTGTAAAACATATTGTGGGTGTAAAGTGAAAGCTAGAAACTTGAAAGAGTGAGCCATAAAAGTTTTAACATTATAAAGGGAATTAAAAATGATATAGCAGGGGTCCAAGGGACGGCAGCCCCCACTAAGAAAATAATAATAAAGCAGAGGGTTGATGGGGCAGTAGCCCCCTGATAAAAACAAATGTACAATAGCCGTATTTTTTAAATTTTTTTCTCGGACACTGCCCTTATAATGTGGGGTACACCCTAACTTTAAAAAAAAGTATTTCTTTCATCAAGACCTATCTTTTGATACCACACAACCCATATAAATATGAATTTTCAGAAATACTTGACATTTTAAACTATTTTAGCTCCTATCCCCTTAAATGTTCTACGTTTGTTTTTTTAAACTCTAAAACTTTTATAGCTAACTATTTCAAGTGTCTAGCTTTTATTTTACACCCACCAATATTTTTTATTCAGACCCCGCCCACCCCTACGCATAAATATATCAACAAACACATTTTTGCCTCTCCCACCTATACATGAGTGTTGGATTTGTCACATTTTTTTTAAATGAAAGGTATTTGTATAATACCTTTTATTTGATACCATACACTTCTTACTCCTCCCCTCAAACTCCCCAAATTTTTACCCTCGTAAATAGAACATAGCGGCCTTCTTCTTCGGGAAAGATAAAAATTTATGGAGTATTTGATTTTTGCTGTCCAATATTTTTTGTAACGTTTTATATTTTCTAGTCTTGATGATGTCAATAAATTAGACGAAACGTCAAATAAATCATATTTACAGCAAGATAAACTGTATTTAATTTAAAAATATTGACAAAAAAAATGTTTTTTTGGTTTTCTATAAGAATTTGTATTTTTGTCTTACGGAGGCCTATGAGTATAGACTCTGGTATGAGGGGAAAATCACTTACGAAAATCGTGGAAAAAATTATTTCGTATATCAGAAATCTTAGTACAAAATTTTTGCTTTTTTGTTATGTTTTGGTTTTTCTCGACCGAAAATAATGTAAATATTTATGGAAATTTTCCAACTGTCTTGTCAATTTACTCGTCTTTTTTTTAATGGATGATTGCTTTTACTTTTCATTAAAAAAAACCTATAGGGAGTTTGTATGAAAATATTACAATCCTTAATTTAGGTCAAAATGGTTAAATTGCCGGGACCATGTTTTTTTCTCGTTTTATGACGCTCTGAGTCAGAAAAAAAATTGTCCGTCCGTCCGTCTGTCTGTCTGTCTGTCCGTCTGTCTGTCTGTCAGAAAAATATTACCTTCAAGAAAGTTTTACACCAGTGGACGGAGTTAACCAAAATTTTGTGGGGGTGAGTTTTAAGAGATTTGTAGTTCTGGAATTGCATTTGGAGTCTCAAGGTCAAAGATCAAGGAGGACTCCCATACGATTTTTTTTCTAAAAATGGCCGAAAAATATGAGCATATAGAGACAGTTTTTTACCAGTGGGCCGATTTTGCCAAATTTTAGTCCCATACTCTGAGATTGCATTTAAAATCTCTAGATTAAAGGTGATGGGATAAGATAAGATTTTTTTTCCTAAAAATTACCGAAAAATCTGTATGATATTTCTGAAAGTTTTTTACCAGTGGTCGGATTTGGCCAATTTTTAGTAAGGAAGTGTTATTAGTGGTCCCATAATCTGGGATTGCATTTGAGGTCTATAGGTCAAAGGGGAGGAGAGGCTCTTATATACGATTTTTTTGGCTTTTTAACTAACTAGATAAAGTTTTTTCCTGGTAAACATATTTGAATGATACATAATTTTTTAAAGAGGGAAACGTGGGGATGATCATGAGAGGGTTTAAGGAGTTTGGTCAATTTTGGTGTAAGGGTATGTTTTAAGTGCTCTTATATACTTTGGGATTCCACCTGGGGTTTCTAAGTTAAAGACATATTTTTTGTTGTTGTAAATATCTATTAGTTGACATTTTTTGTTTAAAAATGTGAACTAATAGAGAATGTTTTGGTTTGTGTCAGTTTTCAAATGTTAAAATATAGTAAAAGCAGCATCTCAGTTATACTGGGGCTCTCGGACCGATTTTTCCAGTTGGTTTCGTCTTCGCTCTGGTATTCTGTTCAGAAGGAAGTTAGGTCGCATAGTAAATTAGTAAAAGCTGTGATGTTGAATGTTGAGACTTTCGCACCATTTTTTCTAATTTATTTGGATAATAATGATCGCGTCCTTTTTGAAAAATATGTACATCTCGTCCCTGTTAATATAATATACGGGGTAATTAACATTTGCAAAGCATAACAAATTTTATAAATCCAATTTGTCTTTATATACATAAACATTTTTCTCAATTAACGTTCATATACAAATGATTATATTGCTAAATTATAACATTATATAATTTACCAAACAGTATATCGGTTTATGTTTATTGTTGCAGCAATTTTATGCTAATTTGTGATTAATATTCATCAATTTGTTATAATCGTAGTTTTTTTTTTATAAATACAACTTTTCTTTCGCATATAGTTTATATATTAAGTCTTATGCCGCAAGTCATTATTTCTTTATAAATATTAAAGATTATTTGCTGGTATTTATTTCCTCGCCCACCTCCCCAACAATAAAATAAATTTATTCAAATCGGTCCTACGATATCGTAGGTCTGTCTATGTAATAATTCTATGATTTGAAGGATAGATTCCATAACATCAGCTATATATCTGAATAGCTTGTTTGCGCTTTGAATGATGGCCAATTAATTGTTTTTCTGTGTGATGAAAATAATATCTGTATCATATTTCCATCGTAATGTGAAAGAAAAATTCTACAATTTCTTCCATTTAACCCACATTTTCAAATCAATTTTTTTTCTTTCCTTTTTGCCTATTATGTGTTGTGCTGAAGTTGCTAATGATTATAATATGTTATTTTTCTTATTATATGTACACAAGAAGGGGCTGGTGTAAATGATAATAATATGTATAATATCAAGGGACTATATTATTATTATAATAGGCGAATAATCGGTTGAGAAAAAAAAGTGTATTTAATTTATTCTATTGGGGATGATTTGAAACATGCGTTTAATTTTTGCGGGAAGAAGAAGTAAGATATTTTATAGATATAGAAAAATATTGTTATATAGCCGATTAGTAATAAATTGAAAAATATTGCGGTTGGGTGCAAAAACAAAGGGATGCGGATGATTAGAGATATTAATTACAGACAATTTATAAAAAAAACTTTATTTATTCGAAAAACATGTATAAATTTATATTTATTTTGTTCCGTGGGCGAAATTTATTTATTAAATTAAAAATGTTTTTACGGAGTTTTATTCTTTCTTTATGCCGTTTGCCATGAAATTTTGATAAATTTAAAATGGTAAAATATTTGAATTTCAGGCCAGAATAAATAATTAATAAGTGTCACTCTGTCCGTCCGTCCACAATAATATGTCTCACATAAAGTAGTATATATTTAAAGTTGTCGGTAATATCCTAGTCAAAAAAAATCCAAATGTATGGGAGATACTAAATAATTTTCTACAAGATGAGGCTTTCAGTTGATTTTTATAATGCTATTTTGCACAACATATCAAAAACTCCCAAAAATCTCAATCCCGGAACATCAGTTTTTGGCCCAAAAACCGTCCGCC
>JANSTW010070074.1:0-10393 GCA_027564275.1 Diadocidia ferruginosa | reverse complement strand
ACCATTTTGACCTAAATTAAGGCTTGTACTATTTTCATACAAACTTCATATATACTGGATTTTATTAATGAATGCTAAAAGCAAAAATTTCTTACTGTGGAACTGACTGACTGTGAGACTGACTAAGACTAATTTACAGTAAGACTGATAGACTATGGGACTAACTAGTTGTGGGACTTACTGAATTTAGGACTAATAGACTGTGAGGCTGACTGTCTGTGGAACTGACAATATTTTATTTATTTTATTTTTTATTTTATTTGTTTATGGGACTGACTGACTGTGAGACTGACAGAGTGCAAGACTAACTTAGTGTGAGTCTGATTGACTTTAGGACTGACTGACTGATTATGACAAAATTATATTCGATATTTAATTTATTTGCAGTTAAACGATTTTAAATGCAAATAAATGAAATATCGTAATAAACCTTTCTTAATCGCATTTTAATTATTATCAAGGGAAAAAAAATCATCTTTACCAAATAAATTCTTACCTATTTATTTTTGACCAGTTCCATAGAATGGGTTTTTTATTCCATAAGATTTCGTTTAAGTTTTTTTATACTAACAGTGGTTTATCATTATAATATATGATTTATTAAAAATAGACGAAGAAAACAAAATCTTTAAAAAAGGTCTTCACAAAACCTATATAAAACAAATCATAAACTCTTAATTAAACCTGTATATTATATACAAATTAGTTAATAAAAAAAAACAAGAAATAAAACACCAGTCAATTATATTGAAATAAATCACAAATCATATAATAATAATGCAGATAGGAAATTCTTTCTATATATTAAGTATGTATTATTTATACAAAACATATAATTTCATTTATTAAGCTTGTGGTCAGAAATTCCACGTAAAAAAGTAAAGAAATTTATATTCAAAGAAATGGAATCCGAATCAACGATATTTTTATATACCACATGTTGATTTTTTGTAAAATATTTTTTTTCAAGTCTCAAATTAATACAACTCGATATATCCCGCACAACATTTTTTATCTATGTTATAAGTAATAGATATCGGGCTACGTTAAAAGATATCTGTAATATTATCGTCTATTGGCATATATATGATAAAATTTGGTTATCGGATCGCTTAGTAAAAACACATCTATAAAATATAGAAACATGATATCGATAAGATATCCAGTGGATATCTTTATTTTATAGATATCTAGCAGATATGGTATAGTAGAGATATAAAAAATTGATATCATCTAGATATAGAAAAATTATATAAATAATTTTTCTATATCTAGATGATATCAAAAATATAACGATAAGGTGCGAGATTTTGTAACTTATAGATAACTGCAAGATATCGAAAGGTTATAGAGTTCAAGATTTTAAAATATAAAAAAAATATATTATATGTGCATATATAAAAACTGTCTAAACGGTCTAATTCAAAGCAAAGCTTTTCTCAAATAAATTTATGGGTCGGCCAGAGCAAAGCGTTCCTTTCATTGTTCAGCCTTAAAAATTAGTTTTTTAAACAAATAAGTCATGGAGTAAACTCATCCTCTAAAAAACGATTCAAGAATTACGTTCTATCATTAGTATGGCTGAAAATGACCATAGACTTAGTTGAAAAAATCTGTAAACCAATAAATAAAGCCACAAAATTATTTATATATTGCTTTAAGGAATTAAAATCGAAATGACAATTTGTTGTAAATAGTGGGGTTCAATAATATGTCGTGATTGTAGCGATATCGATAAGATATCTTGTCGTTTAAATCTGCGTATCTGTAAAATATATTAATTATTGTATGTATCAATACGATATTATAATTTTTATTAACATATAACTTAATCTACAATTACTTTTATGTTAAAAAAGAGATATCTACTAGATAAATAAAAAAAATATCATATAGATCAGTGATGCCCGTGCAGAACCTTAATTTGCTCCACCAGCTCCACAAAGGATATTTACACAATTTAAAAAAAAGAAATTGCTCAAATCGCTCTTTTATTGTAAATAAAAAAACTTCAATTATATACAATTAAATGAAATAAAAATTCACATTACCATTGTTAACATCTTTTGTTAATCTATAATTTAAAAGAAAATATCGAAAAATTGAACAAAAAGAAAAAAATATAAAAATAATACAATAGATTTTATTTTTTAAATGTTGCAGCTCTTTAGCCATAAAATTCTGGGCCACGATAATATAATATAGATAATAATATTTTCATTTCGGTAAAATCAAAAATATTTCTATATTATATTAATATATCACCTTATATTATAATATAATGGATGACATTTATTATATTTTTATTCAGACTCGAATCGAGAATATTAAGGCGAACGCTCTTTGAACCACCAATTGTGCGGTAAAATTATAACTTGCATTAAAATAATTTGTTTCTCGAAATAATCATAGAGTGTGTTAAAATTCAATTTCATATATTAACTTTCAAATAATATGTAAAGGTGACTTGACATATAACACCCAAGGACATAACACCAAAAAACTTAAACAAGATTTTTTTCATATTTTTTCTAGTTCTCAAACCCGTTATAACAGCGAATACAAAAATCTATTGCTTTATTCGTTGTTTTAAGAGGCGAACATTTTATCGTTTTTTAGCAGTTTTTAGTAATAAAAATGAAAATCGGTTAAAATTATTGAGACATTTATCAACAATTTTCGTAGATTTAAAACATTATAACTTATGTAAATATTTATAAACATGAAAATCAGTCTAATTCAAAACAAAGCTCACGCAGAGTGAGCTTAATCGTGTACCCTTAATGCTTTTGGCATGTAAAATAAAAAAAATTAAATAAAAGGGGGAAAAAAGAAACGAAGGGATGCCAGCACCTGTTGGTACACGGGCAAAAAAGAACAAGAAAAAATTAAAATAATTATAAGAAAATTAATCGGACAAAAATGTACGCTGTTTGGGCACTGAAAATTGCGTATAACAAAGGAAAAACTAGTCCACGTGAAAAAAACAACGGACCAATGAAAAAAACCGGTATATTAATCAATGTACAAAAAAAAGATTTTTTAAGGAAATGAGAAAATTGGAAAACGGGCACTTTCGACCTCTGGCACTGAAAGTAGATGAAGTAGAGTGCAGGTCTTATGAAAGGTAATGTGCCACGAGGTTGAGAAAATTTGTCTTCTCCAGACAAAAAATAGATAGAACTTTTTACGTTATAGTCATCTGAGGTGATCACTATATAACTTTTCTACATATACATTTTTTTTTAATTTTAAATATTCAAGACTGCTGCTATTTTGAATTCGCCATTTTAATTTTTAAGACTATTTTTAACTGATATTCTCATCTCAATCTTTTTTTATATAAAAATTACATAAACAAATTATTTTGTATTTTTATTTCTTTTTTTTTATACAAATTCTTTAAAAAATTCTTTTTAATTATTGAAAATTTGAATGTCGATCGTATATGCAGTATAATGTACTTAATATAATATGACACATGTGCTTAACAAAATTTGATTGAGAGTGTTGAGACATCTATTGATTGTAGCGCTTTTTTGTGCAATCCCATAAAAAAACCCTTGAATTGCAACTAACTTCAATGCGTTGGCGGTCAAATGTTTAGGTTATAAATGATCTAGGTATTTTATTTTATTTTAATACTAATAAGTAATAATCATCTGATCCAAATCAAAATTCTAAATTATCATTTAGAATTTTATTAAGAATTTTATTTTTGAAAGTAAAATGTCGTAAATAAGTTTTCCATTGAGTTATTGATAAAATAAGTCTTCGGAGATGCTGATGTAGACCATATTTGAATTGATGAATAATTAATTAAAAATGTCGAAATTAAAAATAATAGCTTCGTAGCTGTATTGAATAAAGATTTTATTTCGTTTTTTCACTTACATAACTATTATCAGATAAGTATTTACAATAAAAATTGAACCTAAAAATCGCGATTTTCTGATTTTTTCACTATTAACTCGCCTTAATGAAAGATTACAATTTAAAATCTCGTATATCTAAATATTTTCTAAAAAAGTTTAGGTGTTTGTAGAATATTATATAAAAAATATTTTAGACGTTTTTTCAATTTGGCCTTAAAAATCATAATATCGATGAAAAATAGGAATACATTTTTCAAATCAAAATTTATTAGAAATCGTTCGGAAGTTCAATATACAATGCCATTTGACCAATTATACTATAAATTGTGATAAATTAACTTAAAAGTTTTATAATATTTAGTTAAAATTCATATAAATTGTTCAGCTGCTAAAATTTATATAATATCAAAAACTTTTTAAATTAAAATGTATAACTGCATTTGAGTACTTGCATTATAATATGTGCGGAACTTTGTTGAAAGCGCAATTTATTAAAATTTATTAATTAAACTAGCTCACTTTGTGCGCGCTGCACCCACAAACAAATTTACCATTTTTACGTATACACATACCAATTGTTCAACGTCATATGTTATTATAATATTTATAAGGCTAATTTATAATATACGAGCATAAAAAAACCCGACTCCCAACAGGTGCTACATTTACATTATGTTTATTACACATAGGAAAAAAACACCCCTTGACATCCTCGCACCCATTACGGATGATGTATAGACACGGCTTGTATAATCCATTTGAGTATTCAACACGGAGAAAAGTTACCTTCATTACTGTAAAACAAAACGAAACACACACAAAAAAAACAATTTCAATTTTAAACTAAGATTGATTCTATGGCTTTCCGTCAATAAAATAATAAGAAAAAAGTCTTAGCTCCTCCGTCGTATATTATTATATAAAAGGTACAAATAAGGAGGAAAAAAAATCTAAAACACTACAATATATTATATACGCAAACCTAAATCAATCAATGTGAACATTTTTTTTTTCGTTCAGGAAAATGTGAAAAACCACTTGAGAATTGAACATACAAGAAAAAAAAATTTGAACAGAAAGAAGCAAAATCTTTAATGGCATATATTATTATGTGTAAATGCAGTAGCGAAGCATTTTGAATTGTAATATATCGACAATTACGAAGAAGCCATACAAAGTTTATATCATAGCTGATGATGTACGTACCTTAACTGAAGTCAAATGTTGTTAGTGTTTTAAGTGCAAAATGTCTGGTTCTCTAAAGAATATACATTTTTCGGTTTATTAACTAATGATTTAAAAAAATTTAATTTTTTTGAAAAATTCAATAAAAAAAATTGAATTGTCCGAGGATACCTAAACGATCAAAATAGCTTGTATTGAAGCCAACTAATCAATATAGTCATAAATCAGTGTAAATGCAATGGAGTAGTGGTTAAATAAATCATCTTTTAAGCGGGAAGTTTATAGGGTTCAAGTCCTGTTGGCGGCACCACAGTTGTTTTTCACAAAAAATATTTGCGTTTCAATAGTGAACCGAATTTTGGTCTTGTATAGTTCGAAAACCACTTAAAACTGTGGGTTTCTATGTATCAAAAATAAAATTAGTCATTAAAGTATAACCGACCGAACAAATTCCCTTTAGTGGTCGAGGGCCTGTTGACCGATTTTAATGAAAATTTAAACCAAAACTAATATTGACCTACTGAATCCAAAAATGTCATTATCTAACTTGTACCTTTTTTCACTTGCATGAGACATGAGTAATAAAAAAATAGTCAAAAACTGACAAAAAAAAATTGTGGACTATACATATAGGGATTTTTTTTTTCAAAATCTAAAATCAACAGATTTTTATGGAAAAAATGAACGAATTAAACTAATTTCTATAGCAATCGCAGTCTTTTTACATCCCTTAACGATTCCTTAACAAATTCTAAAAATTCTAAAATATTCAGAAAACAGCAAAAAAAAAGTGTGGACTATACATGGGGATTTTTTTCAAAATTTTAAATCAACATATTTTGATGGAAAAAATGAAGAATTAAACTGTTTTCTATAGCAATCGCAGTCTTTTTACATCCCCTAGCGATTCCCTAACAAATTCCTAAAATTCTAAAATATTCAGAAAACAGCCAAAAAAAAGTAAGGACTATACATGAGGATTTTTTTCAAAATTTTAAATCAACAGATTTTGATGAAAAAATGAATGAATTCAGAAAACAGCCAAAAAAAAGTGAGGACTATACATGGGGATTTTTTTTCAAAATCTAAAATCAACAGATTTTGATGGAAATAATGATTTCTATAGCAATCGCAGTCTTTCTACATCCTCTAACGATTCCTTACCGAGTTCCTGGGATTCTAAAATAGTCAGAAAACAGAAAAATTGTGGACTATACATGGGGATTCTTATTAAAATCTAAAATCAACAGATTTTGATGGAAAAAATGAACGAATTAAACTGATTTCTTAAGCAATCGCAGTCTTATTACATCTTCTAACGATTCCCTAACGAATTCCTGGATTTCTAAAATAGTCAGAAAACCATATGGCACTTGTGACCTCAGCCTTATTAGTTAAATTATATGTGATTTTTTGGGATTTGGCCGGCAAATCTAAAGAAAAATGTTATATAAAATAAATCGCAATTTATTAATTTATTTGCGATCTCTAGCAACGTTTTTTGGTTTCTCAGCATAAACCGTATAGATGCCATACTGACTGTGATATTGTCGACGCATTTTGTTACCTTGACTGTCCTTCCGCTGATTGATTTGGTGGTAAAAATACTCTCGCTTTTTTTTAAGTGTCTTCTTATCAGATAAAGGACACGTTTTTAGCAGATTGTCACGAATTATCACGGTTTTTCTGATGCATTTTATTGATGGTTATACTTATCAAACAAATTCACTAAATGTGTACGTGATGTGTACGACACCAACACATGAAATATTTCGTGCTCGTGTACGACACGTGTACGACCCAAACGCGTTCACATTTGACCAAACGCCCGTGCACATTTGTCGTACCCCACATGTACACATATGTACATGATATATCGCACACATGTGTACATGAAGTATCGTACGATGTATCGTACACATGTGTACATGATGTATCGTACACATCATGTTTACATGTGTTCGAAACTTCTTGTACAATATGTGTATGACACATCATGTACACATTTGTACACGTGGGGTGCAACACATGCGCACAGGCGTTTGGTCAAATGTGTACTACTTCGGGCGCTGTCATCCATTTAGCTCAATCTCCGCCTGTACATGCACATATAGCACACCAATTTTATTGAAACAATTGACATTTTAAAAATATGGTTTTGAATTGTACACCTCGCTCTCGCTTTTGGCATATTACAGTTATATAGTCGGAAAAAAACAAAGAAATAAATTTAATTTTCGTTTTTCCTATACATTTTCTTCTTATGGTTTTAGCACGCCATCATCTTACTTGTAAAAATATCACATATAAATATTATGTGTTATAGCCGCTCCGCAATATTATATATATTATACCGAGTTTTATTATTATATATCCGAATGAATATTATATGTAAAAAAATGTTGTAATATATTACTATTTTTCTTAAGTTAAGCATATATCAGATATCAATATGTGGAAGACGAAATAAAAAAACAACCAGAAAATGAGATATGACATATTATAATATATTGTTATATGTATAATATGCGAGCAACAGAAGAAAAAAAATATAACAACAACAAGGAAAACAGGGAAAGTTATTTCAAATTACCCGCAATATTTCTACAACACCAACCCGAAAACCATATAATATCATTCTACATATTGTGCCAGATCATAATATTATATATGTACGTAGAGAAGCGCGGCTTCTAAAAAATAAATAAATATATAAAACAAGGATTATAGCTTTATTTATACCTACACACACATATATATACATTCCATAATAATATAACGATATGTTTTATGTATTTATGTTTATATTGTATTCCAATGGCATATTGGTTCCTATTGATTTTCAATTTGTGATTGCGTTATTATATGTGTGTTTTCAAAATTTAATTTTTTTCTGCCAATATTTCTTATTATTTTTCGATTATGTAGCAATTTTTGAACTGTAACATATTTTTTACTTTCCCATATATTATTTTATCCAATATCCATATACCTATATAATATATAATGTGTATTTTATTATTATATTTATATACATCATCACTGATATACCTACCACGTTATAAACATATGACTATATATGCAGAACCCAATAAACAATTTTCGATTGCATATTGTCATTTTTAATAATATACAAATATAAATTATTTTTCAAAAACAAAAAGAATTTAAATCTGCGGCTGTTAATGGCAATTCATCATCGTATACAAATATAAGTTTTTGAAGTGAAATCTTTTTTATAGGTGCGTTGAACAGAAGAAAAATTATGATTTCGCGCCAACAACATCTAATTATCAAATGGGAGGAGCTTGTATATAGAAAATATTGCTGGTTGCTAAAAATCTTTGCATTTTCTTCGACAAAATTTTATAAATCTTTTTAAACAAATTTCTATTATATTTAGTTTTTATTAAATTCTCTAAAAAATTACAATAATTTATTTAAAATAATTTTAATTTCCAATAAGAATGGTCAATTTTTTTTAATTTTTAAAAAACAACTAAAAATTGTACTAACAATTTAAAAAATATTAAGATTTCGTGAATTTAAAAAAAAAATGTCAGGACATATTTTACAATCACTTTAGTTTTCATTTAGTACTTTCAATTTTCTGTATAAACATTAATCTTTAAGCAATTAAAAAATTTCGCTATATGATCAAATTTCTCTTCAATTCTAAGAAATTTCTCAGTTTCATCAAAATTATATTAGTTATCTTTTCAATAAGTTATATCAATATCATTAAAAATGTCAAAATTTCATTATTTTTATGATTTTGGTAACGATTTCTTTTGCATTACATTTATATGGTGTTTCCTGCTGTCTGCGTTTAAAAATTCGATTGCTGGCCACTGGTGAATGACTGAATGCATGCTTTCATGCAAAACTTTCTTAAATGTGACTAAAATAAAAAAAGAAAAAGTTTTTTGTTGCCTTTTTCCTGACTTTTTTAGAATATCTACGGAATTCATTTTATAGTCGTTAGGGAATGTCAAAATACTTCGACTGTTATAAAATGTTTCATCAAAGAAGAAATATATGTGCTATTAATTATAATCTAAGACAGATAGAATTTTTCCTATAATAAATAGTCTTTTTATGCTTCCTTCTAAAAAGGCGACACTATGATAATTATATTCAGCTTAAGACTTAAAGAAAAAATAGAACCCTGCACATTTTAATGAATCAACGACAAAATGTTCCTTGGGTGGGCATAACTTTCGCCCATATAACAAAGACACTTTAACATATTGTTATGAAACACTTCAATAAAGAGATATATCCTTTTTTTTGTGTATGTGCCATATGATTGATATGCCAATTATATAAATTGAAATGTTATGAATTTTGCTTTTTTATTGGTAATCAATATTTTTATTCCCGCGTATGCGGATTTATTGTCGCTATAATATTTATTAGTACACCAATAACAAAAAAATACATCACATTTTATAGAGTCATGAAAAATATTTAAAAATAAATTGTATTTTTTTGACGATAGTACTTGAAAATAATATAATTAGCCGATTTAAAAAAAGAATTGATTTTAACCCATTAATGACTATAACGTTGCATATATGCAACAATATGCGGTCAGTCACGGATTTTTTTTTGTAATTTTCGATTTATTTAGGATATTTTATTCACTTCACAAACTTTGATTTCTCTAAATGCATTTTTGGATTCTCGTCATTAATAATATGAAAATGCTTTAAAACCAGTTTTCTCAACTATATAGTATAGAGGAAATATACGAAAAAAACTATGAAAGGTGAAACCAATTCCCATGCAGTGAAAAAAGCTTGATTTGTTTGGTTCGCTAAAAGTATCTTTTTAGCATAGTAAAAGTCTAGACAAATTTTATTGTGCAAAATAATTTTTAGGCCGTTATATTGGAAACAAAATTAGCCAATTTCTGTATTTCGGTTAATACACCAAAAGCTTTTATTAAAGTACCTATTATAGCATAGACGTGCGGTATAAGGCGCAGAATGCGCAGTGCACATTCAGAGCAAAATAAAAAAGCTAAATAACATTTAATTTATAATAGCTTACAAATATATATTAAAATATATATTTTGGTATAGTAAAAAAGCACAACTAAGTCTTTTGCGCAATAAAATAATTGCTCCATGCTTAGCTTGCAATATAAAATTATACATTTCCGAAGTACATGCAAAAAATTATATAAGAACATTTTTCTATACGATTTTTATACAGCGAAGCGCAGCCTTTATATCTGCGCGTATAGTGTATATAGCCCATACAACGATTCTCTCTTATATACTCGCTATATACACGCCGCATGATCATCGGTATAGAAAATTTCTTTC
>JANSTW010070063.1:0-10394 GCA_027564275.1 Diadocidia ferruginosa | reverse complement strand
GTGTTAAATGTAAAATTTTAATTGATGAGACAATATGGAAAAAATTACGTAGCAGCGACATCTAAAATTTCTTCGCGGAATCACTGCATTTTTGTATATAATGAGGTGAAATGAGGAGATATTAGATGATGTCGCTACAGCTGCGCAATTTTGTTTCACTATACTTAAATAAATACTATACACTTTGATAATAAAGCAACAATATATTGTCACAAAATGTCTTCCAAGAAGTGAAATTTTATTTTTATTATTTTTTTGTTTAAAAAATTTTTTTTTTAGAAATTTTGTTACAAGTTTTTTATTTAAAAAAAAAACATTTTTTAAAAACATAATATAAATACAAAAATGTCTATAAAACGCCAATAAAATATTTTAATTAATTTTTGAAGAGTATAAACTCTATGAAATAAATTTAAAAAAAAAACTCTTGGAATTAAATTATATTGCGGTGCCACGCAGTAGTTTGGAAAATCTGCTTTATATGTAAATTTGTTAAATTCGCTAATGTGATTAATTTTAAAATGCAATATCACCCTATACACCTGATGAAATTTACGAGTTTTCACACACTTTTGGAAGTGATGTTTCATTAAAATAAAACATTTTTATAAAAACAAATTTTTTTGTGATTTGTGGTTCTCGAGTTACAAGGTGGTCAAAATCGACGAAAATCGCGTGCAGTGTTAATAACAATCAGCTGACAAAAAATAAGTATTTGTCCGATTGAAATTGAAATTTCGTAGATCTAATCAGTTAAAAATTATCTGATAAAAATAAAAAAAATACGATTTTAGAATAATTTTTTAATTTAAAATGGCCGCCAAATAATAAAAACCAATATTCTCAAAGAGAAAAGGCGGCTATAAATTATGAAAATATTCCAAAACCTATTATTTGTCAGATAACCCAATTAATCTATATGCGTCAATCCACTTAAAATACAGGTAAAATGTTGTCATTCGGCATTTAAGTTCATTGGCAAAAAAAACTCCATTTCAGATTTTAGTAGGAGAAGTGAGTTGCCACAACAACAACAATCGGGCGACTAACGCCTCTCTTTAGCCATTTACTTACACTGTTAGCTTTAAAATTGATAAACACGGCATACACAATTTTTATTTTTAACGCCGATTTTAGAAAACTACCCATTGAGGCTGTTTTATGTTGTTTTCTCATAAGTTCAATGTCCGAATATTAAATTTTCAACGAATATAAAAAAAGCGCGCGAAGGACAAAAATTTAAACATCGTCGCTTCTGTATTATTTGTATGTCTTCTGTGGTTTTGGCTGTGGTTCTTCTTAGTTGTTAACAAATCATGGGTTGAGCTTAATTTAAAATTGAGGTCCAGAAATTAAAAATAATTAAAAATTATTTTTGAAAAATAAAAAACTTTATTCAAACAATAAAAAAAAGGAAAACTATTTTTTTTTTATTTTCTTGTAAGAATATTGTACCTTATTAAGCAACGCTCAACAGCATATTTCAAATTCCTTTGTATACAAAATATACGTTTCACTAAAAATTGAAATGGGAAAGGAAGTGCAATTGATTTGGAAATCCATAAAATCTTTATAGTCTAACCTCTAACGCATAATAAATTGCATATACAATTTAAAAAGCAATATTGCTGACTATGTGACTGACTGAATATGAGACTGACTATAACTGTTGATGAGATCGACTGACTGACTGTTACACTGACTGACTGTGGCACTGACTGATAATGAGATCGACTGACTGATTGTGAGACTGACTGACTGTTGGATCGACTGACTGTGGCATAGACTGTTAATGAGATCTACTGACCGACTGTTGGACTGACTGACTGTGGCATTGACTGGCTGACTATGGGACTGACTAAATGTGAGTCTGACTGACTGTTGGACTGACTGACTGTGGCATTGACTGATAATGAGATAGACTGACTGTGGGACTAATATCATAAATATTTTTCTTATTAATTAAAAAAATGTTTTAAAATCCTTATGTGTAAACTCTATAACCTAAATACAAGGATATACATACATACTAAACTGAAAAAATAAATTAAGCAATTATATTTCCTAATTTGTAAATAAAATGTTTTTTTTTTGTAAATCTTGCCTATATTATATTTTTCTGTGAAATCAAGAAAATGTTTGTATATAATTATTATTGCATCCCCGCATCTTTAAACAACCCAAAATATATACTATACTATACATATAGCTAAAAGAAAGATATTCATTAAAAATTCTATGCACACACACATTAAATCCTCGCACCCGCCACAAAACCATATTGCCAAAAAAGAAAATATTTTTTCCAGGAGCTGCGGGTGTGATGATGCGAAAACGTACGATATATATTGCGTCACCTGGGCTTATAATATCCACCCAACAAACATACTGTCTCCTATATAATATACAGTATATTATAATATTTACTGTCTTAGATGAAAAGTAAACTTTACATCAGAAGAAAAAATAGCGAGAGGGTATCAAAGAACACACACAAGAAAAAAAAATTAAATTATCTCTAAAGCAGTTTTTCTCTATTGCCAGAAAAATTTAAAAAGGAAGTGTTTACTTTTCTTCGTGCGATGTAATCTTTTGTGTTTCCTTTTTTGTAGAAAATATTGCAAGGCAAAAAAAACGGTTCTCTTAAAAACAAACATTTCCTTCACTCGTATATACCTGACGGAATATCAGTGGCGGTTCGTGATACTTGAAAATCTTGGAGCACAAAATATATATCAAGTTATGTTTGTTAATGTTACAATTAAATGCAAAATGAACGAAGGAATTTTCAATTTCTTTCTGTCTATATCGATAAAACGGATAACGCATTTAGTAGTTCTTGGTCCATTGTACAAATATATTTTTATTCGTTTGAACGTAATAAAACACCTTTCAAACTCTATATACAGTTCGACCCGCACGAAAATGAAAATTCCATCTTGTCTATTATTATATTAGAAGGAAAAAAACATTTGTAAGGTGTTATAACATAGGAATAAAAATTGAAGTGCTCAGTGTAAAGCATTACAAACATATTTCTCTCTCAAAAATACACTCATGGGACCGATCGCAACTGGACCTTATTCTCAGCAAATAATAAAAACACTAATTCTAGCACACAATTAGCACGCAAAATATTAATATATTATTTTTTTGTTTAAACAGGTGGGGCAAGGCCCCATCGGACCTATAGGTAGAGCCGCCGCTGCGAAATATATTATATAGAATTTCCATATAAAATATATATGACTTTTTCAAGTTCTTTGGAAAATCATTCTGTTTTTCTTTGAAAATTGTGTCTCGTCATCGAATATTTTCCAGGTATATAATAAAGATGCACAACGATACCCGTTAAATATTTTTGAAAACAAAATTGCACGTAATATGCATTCAAATTGCACGCAAATGGCACTGTTCAATTAAAAAAAAATTGTGTGCAAATATATGTGCAATTGGTGGACAATTTGTAGCAAAATTTGCATGTAAATTGCCTGCATATTTTTTGCATCCAAAGTAAGTACATTTTACGTACAATTCTTTTGTTGATTTCATTGATTTTCACATACAAATGCATCTGAAAATTGTACGTAATTTTTTTAGTCAAATTTACTTACTTTTGTGTGCAATTTTTTTTAACGATTTCTGTGCATAATTGAATTCAATTTGCACTCAAATTGTACACTTATTTTACGTTCAACTTATGATGTCATTTTGATGATTTTCGGAAACCAGATACCTACGTACATCTTGTGTACAAATTATGCTTTAACTATATCTTTTTTGTCCACAACCAAAATTTTAACTTAAATATGATGCAATTTGATCATTTAGTAAATTTTCTATAAAAATCTGATAACATCTCATTAAATTACTAAATTTTTTTAAAATTTCAACAAATCTGCTTAACTTTAAACCGAAATCTGAAAAAATTTCATAAACAAATTTGGTAAAATGTTAACCAAAATCGGTTGAAATTTAATCATCTGGTAAAATTGTTGTCATAAAATCTGATAAAACTTCATCAAATCTTCTAAAATGGCAATCAAAATTTGATGAAATTTACTGTCATAACATCGGATTTCTTTTAGCAACTTTCATTAAATCATTGATGTGAAAATGTCCCTGGTAATTCATTGCATTAAATCTGCTGTGAAATTTCATCATCTATTAAAATTTTTGTCCAAATTTGATAAAATCTTATAAATTGCAATCAAAATGTTGAAATTTCAACAATTCTACTAAATTTTCAACTAACACCTGATGAAATTTTATCAAATCTGCAAAAACTTTATTTAGCATTTAATAAAATTCTTTGATATCTGTTAAATATCTACCAAAGTTATAATGAAATCTCACCATCTGATAGATTCAATTAAAATCTGATAAAATATCATAAAATTTGCTAAATTTTATTCAAAATCTGATGAAATTTCATCATATTCTGATGAAATTCCCAAAGTTTACTTAAAATCAGATTTTTTTTTTATTAATTATTATTCTTGACTTTAAAATAAATCAAATGCTACAGTTTCCCTCAAAAAACCCATGATTTTTTATTTTTATGGATAAATAATGTATGTACAAGCCTTAATTTAGGTCAAAATGGTCAAATTGCCGGGACCATGTTTTTTTCTCGTTTTATGATGCCCTGATTAGGAGAAACTAGAAAATAAAAAGTGTCCGTCCGTTAATTTCTAGACACAAAAATGAGATGAACCAGAGGTCCGATTTGGCAAATTTTTTTTCAGGGTGATTTTTTTTTTTGGTGGTCCCATTGTAGTATGTGTGAGTTATTAGCAGTTCCATAGTCTAGGATTGCATTTACAGTTTCTTTGTTAAAGGTAGGGGGCCTCCCATACGATTTTTTTTATAAAAATGGTAACAAAATATAATCATATTCAGAAATTTTTTTACGATAAACGGATTTGGCTAAATTTTAGAGTGTGTAAGTTATTAGTGGTCCCCTATTCTGGGATGGCATATAAGGTCTCTATGTTAAAGGGCAGGGGGCCTCCCATACATATCAAAAATGATTAAAAAAATATAATCATATTGAGAAAGTGTATTACGAGTAAGCGGATTTGGCTAAGTTTTAGTGTGTGTAAGCTATCAGTGATCCAATACAGTGAGATCCATACTCTGGAATTGTATTTGGGGTCTCTAGGTAAAATGGGAGGGGTACTCCCATACAATTTGGTAAAAATGGCCAAAAAATATAAGCATATATTAGAGGAAGTGTTTTAAAACTAAACGGATTAGGCAAAATTTTAGTGCAGATGAGTTATTACTTATTAGTGATCATATACTTTTGGACCGCATATGGGGTCTCTAGGGCAAAGTTGAAGAGAGTTTCCTATACGAGTTTTTTTTTGTATAAATGGGCAAAAAATATGAGTATATGGAGAAAGTTTTTTACTAGTAGACGGATTTGTTAATTTTTTTTTGCGAGTTTTTAATGGTTCTATACTCTGGAATTGAACTTGGGGTCTCAAGGTCAAAGGGGAAATGTGCTTCTTTATGGGTTTTTTAACAAACAAACATAGTAAAAGCAGCATCCCAGTTTTACTGGAGCTCTCAGACCAATTTTTTTTTATTAAAATTGTGTGTAATTCCAATTTCTAATTGTGTACTTTCAATTTCTAATTATAATAATTCATTGTTGCCACTAATAAAAATAAAATAAAAATTTATCTATAAAAACTCCGGAAAGACTGAGATGCTGTCTTTATACTCTATTTTTGATTTTAAAAAAGTATCGTTAAAAAAATATTGTAATTGTCCGCCATCTTGAATTGTTTTGAAAATTAGTTGGAGTTATTATTTTTAATTATAAATAAGTGATATGGTGTTTTTTTCTGAAAAAGTCTTTAATGAAAGTTGTTTTGATTAGAAAATTAATAAAATGTTTATGTTCGTTATCTTGAATCTGCCATTGATTTGAAAATTAGTTATTGTCATATTTATTTCTTAAATTCTGATTATGTGGCAACTAAAGTACCAAATTCAAGTTACTGTAATTTTTTAAAATTTAATATATTGGCGTCTGACATATTGAATCCGCCATTTTGATTTTTTAAATTTAATTAAGTATTGTCATATTTAAAATTTGTTAAATTCTTTTTTACTAGAAAAACATGGAATGCTGGTTTGATTAACAAAAAAAACAAAAATGTCAGTTTCTTCCATCTTAAATCCGCCATTTTCATTTTGATATTAGTAAGCGCTATTAATAATTATGAATTTCTATAAAATGAGCGACCTGAAGAGTTCGAATGTTGGTGCAATTCTTAAATATTTAAAATTTTGGAGTTCGATAATTAAGGGAACTTGGGTGATTTTAAGTGTGTTTCTGTATGCGGCAACACTAATTCGCATCTGAGATTTCGCAAGTGAAAATAATTGACTTAGATATACGTGCTACTAAACTTCTTAAAAATATTTTATTTTTATAAATTATTTTCTTTAAAATTTAAGCCTTATAAACCAATAAACCTATTATATATTTGTACGAAGAAAGCTAAATAAATATATGTTATATCGTATGTGCGTAGGGCTTATTACATACATAATATTGCATTAATATTGAATTAGCACTAATTCAATTTAGTGTTCGTCTCTTCTCTATAGTATTATATACGCATAAGGTCGAATGAATACATATGTTTTATGTTGTATGCCTTTCTATTTAATATCATCTTGTATTTGCTTGTACATATATTATGAATATTTAATGAAATTAGAGAATTTATTGTTCATGATTTCATTTGTTTAAGTATACATATATAACATTCCTGGAACATATATTAGGAAAGATTTTCCTCAAAAGTTAATTAATTAAATATTTTATGCGAATTAATTAGTTTTAACTTTAATCGTATTATTATTGGTTTTTCTTTGTATAAAGTAAATGCGAGTACGTTCTATAATTATTAAATTTTATAAACGGACATGGTTTATTCTTCTGCCCAGACTATTTAAAAAAAGCATGTTAGATTTTTTACTAATTCAAAATATTGCATGTTTTTTGACCATCTCAAAGCACTGTAACAAATACTATGGATCCCCTTTAAAACTGCGTAATAAATTTTTCCAAGATGGCGACTGAAGCAGCCATATTCAAAGGTCACAAAATTGGATTTTTATACATGGGTCTCTAATATATTTAAAAAAACAATATATTTTCTGCTTTTTTGTGACATTTGACCCTTTTTATGCCTTATTTCTTGGACTATTAGTGATGTGGATTTACCGAGGGGTTAACCACTATGAAAAATTATGTCCCACTGATTTCCAAATTTCAATGATTTCCAAAATGATTTCCATTTTTTGAAATGATTTCCAAATGATTTCCATTTTTTGAAATGATTTCCAAATGATTTCCATTTTTTGAAATGATTTCCAAATGATTTTCATTTTTTTAAATGATTTCCAAATGATTTCCACAAGCTTGTCCCATGATTTCCAATAGTGGTTAACCCCTCGGGATTTACCTATACAAGCACCGCAAAAAAGCTGCTCAATCATTCTCAAGCTTTCATTGGTAACGTAGAACGAGTTTTCCCATATGCTCGCCGGCTTTCATATCCGGGCAGTGAAAAAAAAGACTTTCAAGATTTTCTCGATGAAAAAATAATTGCAAATACTTAATGATTTTTGTTCTAATTGAGTTTTATACGCACAAGCGTTTAAATTTTAAAACAAAAACAAGTTAATTCAATTTGTTTTATTGACATAATTTCTATAAATTTTATGAAAATATAATTTATATCAAGAAGATCCTTTCGAAATAGATGATTTTTTTTACAAATTATATACAAATTTTATTTCATTTTATAATTGCGGGCGAAAGAAAATATTTTCAATATTAGCATTAATTTTCGTTACAAAAGTCTTTTTATAATATTAATTATTCTTTGCCTGTATATAAAACTGTATTTTATTAACTCATTTCTTTGAATTTTATTTGTTGATATCCAAGAGCCCGCACAAAATTATACATATTTATTTTTTGGGAAATTGGAATTAATTTTAGGCCCTACAAATCATATAATATTATATATCGATGGGGGCATTTAAAACGGACGTATCTCGATTTTGATAATATTGACAATATTTCAGGAGACTATTTAATATAGTCAGCACGGAAGAGTGTTTAGCATAATGTCTATGTTTTAAAAAAATTGTTAGTGCGATCTTCTGTCTGACCGGAAATTTGTACAATGCCAGAGTTCCTCATACAAAACCCTACCTACTGATAACCAAAAAATATGACCATAACCATTAATATAGTCTTCACTGAAAATCGTATAATATCAGATAGAAAAAAGGATGAAATGGTCACGAGTTCAGGAAAGATTATTTGTTATTGTAAATAAGTTACTTTTTTTAGCATGGATAACAGTATATTAGCAAAGTGTGTCCAGCTTTATAAAAGAGAATACACCATGTTTTTGCTAAATTTTTTACAATTTATTATTAAAACATGTAAAGCAACAACTAATTTTCCCAAAAAGCACAAAGTGAAATGAATTCGAATGGCATAAACTGCATCCACAGTGTATGTAAAACGCTACTTCAAAACAAAACGCCATCTATATGTCGATTTCATCAATTTCGGTATAGATACGCCTCCATTCAAATACGATAAATATAAAGAATAAAATTGCCTAATACATAAAATTATACTGGCTTTAAAAATGTTTTTTTTTTATAAAATTTATAATGGCTGTGGTGTTTAATTGTGGCACATAAAAGCTTCTTTATAGTACATTTTGTACAATAAAAAAAAATCGATATTAATGAAAAATTCATGTTGTATATAAACATTATATAATACTCTCGTTTAGTCATGCTAAAATATTTTATCTTTTGTATATTTTTAGTGATAACAGAACAAAGACGAAATTGTTCTATTATATACAAGCAAAAAATATAACTAGTTAGTTAAAATTTAATTCAGAATGAGAATATTATTATATAAAGCGACAACACTTGACGTTATTATATATAATGAGAGGGAATTGTATATATGAAATATAATCAAATTTTATATAATATACTTCATTTATATAGGCGTTAAGGTATATAGAAAATATAGAATAATACAATCATTGAATTTTGAAAGAAAGCTTTTCATATATTGCATACAATTTAACCGATATATCTACATGCTTCATCTGGGTAACCAACAATCCAGTATATAGTTCTTTATCATCTAGTCCATTATACTTCTAAACGAGGAAACATGGTCCTTTTTTATCAATATGGATTTTTATGTGACATAACATTCCGGTTTATTGTTTTGTCCATCATCAGTAGGCTGAAAAGTGAAAATCTGCCTAGAGTCAATCTTTTTCCTCATATATTGCTCTAGCGAATTGTAAGAAATGGTAATAAATCAAGTTTTTCGTAATAAGAGATAAGAGTTATTTTGCCCTAATATATATACCATGTAGTCTTATCTAAATGTTTTTCATGATTTAGGATAAATTGCGTTATGACCTGAAAGTCGGCGGTTCTCAATCTGCGGTGCGTACCACTATTGACTAACTAGTGGTATATAAAACTGCGAAGTGATTGGTTTTAAATTAAATATTTATCGATACCTAAAAATAAATTCAAATAAATAAAAATTTCAAAATTCAATAGCTTTTAGTTGGCGCCATAATTTCAACACAATTGTATAAGTTATTGCCAAACAGCACCAATACATTTTTTTTTATTTCAATAAACAAAAAGTTTGGGAACCGCTGTTCAACACATTAAAAAAAACTATTCCAGCAAAAATACTTTTTTCATTCATATAAACCGGCTCTTTTCAAGTTTAAGGTACACCAAAGGATCGGTAAAAGGTACATATACTATTGTGCAACCAAGTTTAAATGGATTTTGGTCGTAAGCAAACTATTTCTTCTCCTTTTAACGCATTATTAATATTTTCTGTTCTGCATCTTTGAGGTAAACAAAACTTTAGCTTTACTCGTGTGTGCGAAACAGTCTCAATTCCAGCCGTTCCTATGTATTACACGAGAAAGTGCATAATATTTTGACATTTGACAGTAGATCTGGTACTTTTCGGTTATATTTACATCAAATTTTAAACAAGTTCACATTTTCATTCATGTATTAGTGCATATAGTTACACAAAACATATAAATATTTTGGCCATAACCAAAATCCACGTAGTCAGCATGGAGTAGTGAGTAGAGTCAGGGCTTTGTGTTCAAGAGGTTATGCGTTCGAGACTCGTCAGGGTCAACAAATTTTCACATCTGAGCTATCTATCACCTTTCATTCGCAGTTTTTTTTTTGTCAAAAAAAAGCGATCGCAGTGGTTCGGAAGTCAGGCTCTCACAATGAATTATTTTTTTTAGTTTTCAGTTTTCAGTTAACAA
>JANSTW010070052.1:0-10395 GCA_027564275.1 Diadocidia ferruginosa | reverse complement strand
AGATAGGGTTTCTCATATATAGAGTAAAAACCCCCTGATTACTTAAACAAAAAAAAATTAATCAAATCAAAGTCAGTAGATTACCAACAATTGTGTTTGGTTTGCGTATATTTTGATGATATAAATAATAAAATTGGCTAAAAAGATCCTTACAATTTTTTGTTTGTTTGAAGTTGAGGTGGAAAATTTCATCTATAGGGTTTGTTTTCTAAGTAGGCTGCCACATCCCGTTTTCATTTGAATTTCTTATCTAATCGAAGGTCTACCGCCTTCCGAACCCATTTATTTTATTTTATCCTTTTTTATTAACAATAAAATCAAAAGCATTACTCCTTATAATATTATCAAAATATGGCATTTTTTTAATTTCCCTATACAAACTTGGAACACTGGCCCTCGCCTAAAAACAATTCCCCTATTTTAACTCCAAAACACAAAATGTTTGTGAAGGCTTTCTTAACATCTTTCCCCTAAAGAGGATGGGTCTACGATTAGGTTCTGATAAAAGAAAACATTAGTCAAAATTTGCTTATTTAACTTAATTTCTGAATCTTTATGCCGCTTGAGTGAGTGCACAATGGTAATTTTTTTTTAATTTTCTTTTAAAATAGTATATTTTATTACAATTGGAACCAAATTTTTAGTGGTCCTATTAGAAAATGTTATTTTGAATTTTTTTCATATAAGGAACGGACAGTCTAATATATACGTATTACGTATAACTAATAACTATGTAATGTATGTACATTGTGCAATGCACATATACATCGAAATATTTTAAAAAAGGCCTATGGTTTACCAGTCACCTCATGATTTTTTTTTTAATTTTGTTCTAGATTTTGTAGTTCTAATCGAAAAAAACATTATGACTTATTCAAAAAAAAAATCTGACACGCCTCGTTCAAAAGTTACAGGCTGGGAAATATTGCGATTTTCTGATTTTTCCAAAAAACGTGGTACCTTAAATTTAACCTATCAAAGTCATTTTTCATCCGATTTAAGAAAAGAAAATGGATTTCAAATAAGTTATGTTTTTTTTAAAGGTCAAAGGTTAAATTTGTATATTTGACGGACAGAGTCCACAAATCGTAATCAGTGACTCAGAAAATCCCGAAATATAAGTTTTCACCTAATTCAAGATCTTTTATGTATTTCTACCGGCCATATTAAGTACGTAATCAGCAACCTCGAAAACCCTCCCGGTTGCATCGATTCATCTAAATAAAGTGAATTTTAAATTTTGGCCTGCCATTTTTGTTCTTAAAAATATTATAAACATGTTGAAAAAAACATACATAGATTTACATTTATGTTGCGTCGCGTCGTGTCCATGTGTAACCCTTTTTACATAAACATGCCCTTAATCTTAAAAGAGTGATTAATCTTCCTATTTAAAGTGGGGAGGGTTTAAAGTTTTTATGGAAAAATTCAGAATAACCCCTCCTTCACTTTAAATAAGGAGGTTACCCGCCTAAGTCTAACACAAAATATCTCCTCCTAACCTCCTTTATCATTTAAATAATTAATATCATTAAAATATGTCGTTCTTGTAAATTCCCCATACACAATTTGAACCCTCTCCCTCTCTTAAGGGGATTTTTGCAACCTTAAATCCAAAAAAAAAAATCCCTCCATAATAAAATTAATATGAATTTATTTCGAAAAAATGTCACGATTTTACATATAAAAAAAACGTTTGGTACACAGATGACGACATGCGCAGTGATAAACGAAAATGACCCAGCTGTCAATACTACCTTCTTCTCATGCTATATATTTAGCCTGACCATATTATACATTTTCAGCAGGACAGTCCTGATTTTAAAGGTGTATCCTGATGTCCTGCCTGATTTTCAAAAAATTTGTATTGGTCCTGATTTTTAATTATTCTAATCTTATATTTCGATTTTTCGTGCTTTTAAATTCTTAACATACAAAACAATTTAATTTGATTTATTTTGAGTAGGTAACAATTGTTACGCTGGGAGTTTTGTATTTGGCAATGGATTTTTTTGTAAAACCTCTAAACGTAAAAATGGTTCATTGTTGCCAACCTTACAAACACAGCAAGAAACAATTTGTAACGTATAAAAAGAAATCAGGACCAGAAAACACCCCGAAAGAGTGAAAATTTGCGGTCGAGTTTACAAAACCGTATTCTATTGTAAAAATCATTTGAAAATTGCATTGATACACTCCCAAAAATGTACGAGATATAGGTACTCGTGTTAAGCCAAAGGTCTTTTACATATTTTCTTTTATTAGCTCAAGCGCTAGTCTTTTTTTATAGCATTTTAAAATAAAGGAGGAAATAAAGGAACATTAAGCAAGTTTTACAGTCTTTAATCAATTTTGGTGTGGGTGTATTTTAACTTTAAGTGCTCCCACTCCAAACATTGAGATTCCACTTAGGGAACGATGGTTTTTTTTGTAAATATTTATTAGTTTACATTTTTCGTTCAAAAGAAAATTTTAGTTTATGTTTTTAATTTTACTTCGATATTAGGTGTAAAATTTAAAAGTTAGTCAAACCAGCATTCCATTTATGCTGGCCGCTCTCCGACCAACATTTAGTTTAAACTTTATATATGGAAATAATGTTAGTGTAACGAATGATCACCGATACAAAATACACTTCCTCTGAAAGATTCGGATGAAGCATCGAAACTTATTGCAAAGTGCATTTCGTTGATTAAACAATAAATCCATGGAAATGGGCAAAACGCATATACTGCAATTCTGGACCACTTTCGATTTAAAAGCCAAACTTACACAAAAAATGTATCCACAACATAAATCATAAGTATATATGTGCAAAAAAGTTAATATATTATGTTGGTTATATTACACAGATTTTTTTTTATGTTGTCCAAAATTCCCAACCAGCAAACTTGTTATAATGTAAATGTATGCTTGAATGCGATATTGAATATAATTTTTTACACGCCACACACCATCATCATCGCGTCTTACTGCACATATTAATATAAAAAGCAAAAGCTAAAAAAGTAAAAATTTATTTCATTGTTGTAAGTTTGTAACTTTTGAATATGTGGAGAGCGGTGGTGACCACGACCTTTAGTCATAGCACAGAATAAAATTGAAAATTTTCAAGGCCAAAAATGTTATAATATTAGCAATGATGTTTATGTGTTATAGCACTGGGTAATGGGTATATACCCAATCCGGGCCAGCGGCGAGACAATGCGATGTTGGTAAGACTGAGAGTTGTATATAATACGGTGTGTGTCTGTCTGAACCTTTCTCAAAAAAATGGTAAAAAATTTATCGTTTTTGTTACATTTGAATGGTTTTAGTTAAAATTATTTAATATTATTCCTATATAATGCGTATACAACAAATTAATGATGATGATGTCTCGGTTTGTAAATGATGGTCAATGGTTTTTTTTCTGGGTTTTAAATAATAATAATCAATATTTTGGGAGATAAAAGCTTCATGTATGTATAGATTGTCTATTAAGTAATTAAATTTATTAACAAGCATTTTTTTGTTGGTATGTTCGACTAACATTGTGTTTTGTGATTTATGACGTAATAATTTATGTTTGAGCTTTTGTTGGTTTTATGTTAGTGGGTTTTTAGTTTATGTTAAATAATAATACACATAATTTAATTGTGTGAAAAGATACCTTGAATTTATATGTAATAATAATGGAAAGTAAGAAAAAAACGTAACATTTTGTTATGATATTTTTATTTTGTTATAGAAATGGTAATTAACACATGGGTTTTAACAATATTTTGGTTATTAGGTATCTTATATCTATTAGGCTTACGAAAATGCTTAGGTAAAATGCAGGAAATGTACCATCACTATACGACAGTGTCCTTTAGTCCATGTTTTCAGTTACATTATATTTATTCAAAAATCAGAATTGAATTGTTTTACAATTCAAAAATGTTTCCAGCTTGATCCAATTATTTTTTACAGAGTTAAAAATCATTTTCTGTCTGACGGGCCATCTTGAATAATGACGCCATTTTTAATTTCAAGTTTTCAGTTACATTATATTTTTTCCAAAAATCAGAATTGAATTATTTTACAATTCAAAATTTTTTCCAGCTTGATCCAATAATTTTTTACAGAATTAAAAATCATTTTCTGTTTGACGGGCCATCTTGAATAATGATTTTTAATTTCAAGTTTTCAGTTACATTATATTTTTTCCAAAATTCAGAATTGAACTATTTTACAATTCAAAATTTTTTCCAGCTTGATCCAATAATTTTTTACAGAGGTAAAAATCATTTTCTGTTTGACGGCCATCTTGAATAATGACGCCATTTTTAATTTCTCAGAATATATCTGAACCTGATAGTTTTAGCAAAAACAAAAAACCGCAGTTGTATGTTAATAATTTTTCCAGCAGATTATTAAAAACATCGAGAAAAACTGGGTCTCCTTTAAAAAGTAGTAATTTAAGTCTCATTACACCATGGCTGTTTTATATATTTTTGAATGTTTACTCAAAGAATAATGTCTTATGTCTATAAAATCAGTAGGGAAAATCTAAGCTTTCCTAATAGTCTATACTAATCTGAAATAAAAATATTTTCTATTTTGATAATTACATTTATAATTTAATTAATTTTTGATGGAACTTCCATAAAATTTGATTTAATTTCATCAGACAACACTATTAAATGACCACCTGATTATAGGCCTGAGAGTGAAAACAAGGTTCTTATAGATAGAAAATAGGAATAACAACTGTCGAATCCTGAAATAAACCATTTTATTATTATTTCTTTAAAGAATTTTCCCATTTTCCTTTTATTTAGAAATATTTCATCATCTCATCTTATAATATTCTAAAATATTTTCTACACAAACTATACAAAGTATTTTCTATAACACTTAAACAATCTTTACTATGCACTACACAATAAAACTGTTTTTAATTTTAACATTTTTTTCAAACAATTTTTTTTCTTTTCAGGTAGCGGCTATGATGTCCTGCCCTCTTTCCTTGCCTTTACCACTTCTTCCTCCAGATCTTCACGCCGACTATCCTCCTGTACACATCGGTATTAAGGTATGTAGTTATGATTTGAGTATTTATTTTGACCAATTTTATCATTATCGAAATACTTAATTTTATCATTTAGTGTATATATTTATTATTAAACCGTATACAAAACTATACACTGTGAGAAAAGTCATGTAAACTAGATTCAAATTGTTCGATATATTCATAAATATCGATGTATAAATCTTAACATTTTTCTTCAATCTGTGTCGGTATTTTTCGACAATATTATCGACACTATCGTTTTCTTTAAAGTTAAAAAATTTTCGACGTTTTTTTAAATAATATCGAAATATCGACGATGTCCTAACATAGAAACAACGATGATTTCTTTTATATTTTATCGAAATATTGATATAATTTAAAAATATCGAAATATCTAAAATTGTTCACACAAACTTCACAATATATCGATATCGAGAAATATTGACGATATTTTTTAAATAATATCGAAATATCGATGATTTTTTAACAAAGAAACAACGATGATTTCGTTTAAATATAAAAATATCGAAATATCTACAATTTTCTATATGAACTTCATCATATTTCGATATCGAGAAATATCGACGATTTTTTAAATATTATCGAAATATCGATGATTTCCTTACATAGAAACAAGGATGAATTCTTTTAAATATCGAAATATAGATATTATTTAAAAATATCTAAATATCTAAAAAATTCACACGAACATCACAATATATCGATATTGAAAAATATTGACGATTTTTAAATAATATCTAAATATCGATAATTTCTTATCATAGAAACAACGATGATTTCGTTTAAAAATCGAAATATCGATATAATTGTCAAATATCGAAATATCTAAAATTTTTCACACAAACTTCACAATATATCGATTTCGAAAAATGTCGACGATTTTTTAAATAATATCGAAATATTTATGATTTCCTTACATAAAAACAAGGATGATTTCTTTTAAATATCGAAATATCGATATTATTCAAAAATATCGAAATATCTAAAAATGTTTACACGAAATTCACAATATATCGATACCAAAAAAATCGATGATTTATTAAATAATGTCTAAATATAGAAGATTTCTCAACATAGAATTATCGATGATTTTTTTAAATATCGAAAAATCGATATTATATAAAAATATCGAAATATCTAAAAAATTTCCCACGAACTACGCCATATATCGATATCGAAAAATAACGATGATAATAAATTAAATCATATATTTAAATATCGACGATAACATAGAAATGTTGATGATTTTTTTAAAATATCGGAAGTATCGATATTATTTAAATATATCGAAATATTTAAAATTTTTCACATGAAGTTCACAATATATATTGATATCGAAAAATATCGATGATTTTTTAAATAATATCTAAATATCGACGATATCTCAACAAATAAATATCTATTTTTTTTAAATATCGAAAAATCGATATTATTTAAAAATATTGAAATATCTAAAATTTTTACAATATCGAAATATGGATGATTTTTTTTAATAGTGAAATATCGATGATTTTCCAATATCGAGCAGCCCTACATACAAGATTTTTCAACCGTTACTCTAGAGAATTTTTCTTCTTGTTTTTCTTTTGTTTGTCTCTGCTTGAATATTCAATTATGCTAAATATCCCTGAAGGAGTAATAATTTAACACCTTTATAAAATGTTACGGAAAAAACTGGTATAAAAGGTAGTTACAAAAACTTGACTAATTTTAAATTGATATTAATCTAATTTTGATATTGACTTCTTAAAATTGTTTCTATACACAAAATGTTTATATTAAATGTATAAAAAAAACTGATTCGTCTCTAGGCTTTTACAAAACTAATTATTCTTCTCAATATCATTAAAAACAAAATCAATTAGTTAAATTTTCAAAAAAATTTAAAAAGATTAAATTTCAATATCTTGTTTAGGATAATTTTCACCTTCCACAATTTTTAACCAAATTATAGCGAAAAATGTAACCGCATAATTTATTACATTAAAAAAACAAGAAGTTAGTTAAATTTATCAAATTATCTCGAGGTATATGGAAAAAATTTGTAACATTTTACAATATAATAGCAATTTATTATCGTATTTTATTAAATTGCGAAACTCGTCACCTCTTATAATATTGTTTAAATCAATATATGTGGCTACAGTACGTATACTCTGCCTGCGATACACAACCCATCATTAATGTCATCAAAACATCATCATCAACATTTAGTTTTTTGGACAATATATTTTAAGGCTGAGAAGTGAGCCGATGAGGTTTCCCGAAATACATGGAACAATGGTTTTTTATATAAATATATTGTCTACACTGAGAAAAATTATTATTTAAATTAATGAATTAATGTATAAAACTTCTATGACTTACATAAGATTTTCAAGACTTTTATGAATTCTGCAAGAATTCAAATGTTTTCTAAAAGCTTAAAAATTTTCATAAGATTTTCAAAAAGACTTAAGCCTGGCAAAGGTTACTTGACTGTTAACATTTTTTTTTAAATTTCCATAAGAAGTTTAAGGCTTATAAAAATTTTCGAAGACTTCTGTAAGAATGTCATGACTTTCATTTTATTCATATTTACACAAGTTTTGCATAATTTTCTTAAAATCAAGGCTTTCCAAATATCCATAATATTTAAAGACTTCCAAAATTGTTATATGACTTCTATCAAATGGATGTGTTAGTCATTAGAACTTTCTAGAAAATAATTATATCTTATTATTAAAATATTATTTTTAAAAGGGTTTCGGAATTATTTTGAACCTAAAAAATGTCTTTCCCATTTTAAATTCGCTTGCAAAGAGCCTTGAAACGATCGCATCATAATTCATAATATGTCGCTTCCAGTGAACCCAGTGTACACGAAAAAATCTAAAAATTTACTTTTCACTGTTCAACAATATGTATGCGAACATTGTGGATAGACGAGAGGTGACCGCATGGTACCATAAAGTTTTATAACAATATTTTGCTCTTGTATATGTATAAATATTTTGAACAAAATTAAAGGACTATTTTGTTTGTACAAGGACATTATAAAATATATTACATAACCAGAGACGAGACATCGATTTTAATTGAATAATAGAGAATTTTATCTTAATTTTTAATATATTTTTTTAATGCTAATTCAATAGTGAACTGTCATTTATGTTGCATTAAATTTTAATAATTTAACTTTAGTTTTTGGCTTATGTCCAATCACTAACAAACGATTTATTCCTTCGATTTATCTCAAACCTAAAAAACAAAATTTTCGACTAAAAATCAAGGGAGTAAGTCAATTTTTTATTATACTGTTTAATATGATTATAAGTACTAAGCGTAATCAAGACAAATATTTTTTAGTTGAGTTAACCCTCAGATAAGAACTTAAAATCAGTTAGCGGGAACCGTGTAATTTTTGATAACTTTATTTCTGGTGGAAGCTCTCCTTAAAAAATTATAGCTTCGTCTCTGCTGTATAAATGTATATTCTATATAGAAACAACATCTCACCGCATGATGTAATTAAATTAATTGATGCATTATCATAATTATGTATTTTAGGACCATAATAACCGCACCACCGCGCGCCGCCATGTCGTATACAGGCATACAGAGCTTTTGCTACTATACAGACACATCGCAGAAATATAATACTTTAAATAATAATAATAAAATTATAAAATTATGTTAAGCTTTTCGAGAAAGCTACATGGATAATTTGCACAAAAAAAACATCATATTTGGTTATCAAATAATATGTTCAAAATTAAATCGTGTTCCGTTGTTATTTTTATTTAGACTCATGTATCAGCTTTTAGGGAATTAGGAAAATAGGAAATCGCTTTTATTTCTTTTTCAGCCAAACATTAAAGTTGATTTTATTCAAATTAGAGATCAATTTTCTTATAGAGGAGAATATTGTTCAAAATTTTCAATAATTTAGACATAAGACCGAAGTTCGATAGAAAAGATATTGAAAATCATCTCAAAATGCAATATTTTCAAATTAAAAAAAAAGTATAATTAAACTTAGAGAGCGTGTTACTATATTTCTATCTAATTTTGTTAAAAGTCTTTCAATTTTTCCAAGAAAGTCTTATAAGTCCTCTAGAAGTTATAGAAAATCTATACAAGTCATTTTAGTTTTTTAGGAAAATAAGTTTTCCAGAAGGTTGACTCAGCAAAATTTTAATAAATTTTTTTTCTGTATAACCAGTGAATCAAACATATTGAATATTTTGTACTATAATCATTGTCATATAGGTGGACCTACGTCTTAAAGTGACCTTCAAAATACGGAAAAAGTTGCTAGTAATTGACATCTTTGCGAATGAAAAGTAAAAGTTCAGTAATAATCATTCAAAAGGTTGATCAAATGTTTTAGAAACATTATAAGGGTTAAAACGGCCTTTGATGAAAATAGTTTTTATATTCGTAATCATTTCTTAAGCAATATTTTTCAATTGAAAGTATTTTTATTTTCACAGAAATAAGAATAACAATAAATTTCATTCATCAAAATTTGCTTTATACATAAAACTAAAGCTTTAATTTTACATTTAAATTTGTTGAAACTTGTTTTCTTTTCTATCTATCTTTTTTGTCTACGCGAGGTATTTTATCTATATACATCAAATTTTTGGTAGTTTATTTGTATAATGTTTCCATTCAGGGCGCAAAAAAGCTTTATGTTTATAGTAGGGTTTATTATTCATTTTGTTATTGTATTTATTTTTTCTGTATATTTTATTTGAAAGGTAAATTCTTTCAATAATAAATTTATTCTATGGATCAAGACCAGAGATTCCTAGAGTCTATAAATTGGTGGGTAAATTATTGTATAGCTGTTTAAAGATATGATGACTTATTCGGGTTTGAAACTACTCGTGGGTAAACGTTTGGGTAACATTGTCCTATATATTAAAATTACATAAATAGAGATGAATAGAAATAATCTTAAGTTTGACCAATCTTTTTGTTTGTGTGGTTTGGTTTCTTTTTTGCGTTACAGAAAATGGTTTTTCTGGAACAGATAAAATGTAAAATAGAGAAAATATAATCCACTATATATAGATAAGATTTGAATGAAAGATATGAAAATATTTATTTTCTACTTTTCAAAAATAAGTAAATCCAATTTTTTATTCAAAAAGAGCCAAGAGGAAAACAACTTTTTTAGCGGTTTTAATTGAAATGAAAAAGTTAAGTCACACCACAGAATAAAAATCTAAAACAGAAGTTCAAAAGCCTGTAAAGAATTAGTACTCCAAATTATTTTATGATATACATATATATTATATATGTCTATTGGATGCTAATAAAATTTTATATTGTTTTACAACAACAAA
>JANSTW010070041.1:0-10397 GCA_027564275.1 Diadocidia ferruginosa | reverse complement strand
ATGAAATCTTTTATATTTCATTGAAATCATGTTAATTTTATTGAAATCTTTTAAATTTCATTTAAAATTACTAAAAATTTGCCGATAATGAATGGACTTACTCTCCGGCCACCAAGTTCTCGTTATCATCCCGCAAACATGCCGTCAAAATAGACCGAGACGTTTCACAGTACGTTCGAACGCGGGCCTCGGCCGGTCCGCATCGCTTATCGAACAGTCGGACACTGCCGTCGGATAGGCCGGCCGCCAGCAATTCGTTTGGGGCGGTTGACAGGCAAATCACAGACGAATCCGATGACGTTGGCATGTCGCACAGCTTTAGTTCGGATTCAGCGTCCCAGCAACGAATGTAGCGTGACTCACCGGCACAGCAAATTGTCTGGCTTTTTGGTTGCCAAGCCGTAATGAGGCCGCCAATTTCTAAGGGAAAGATATTTAAGAAATTGAAAAATCAAACAATGTCGCAACACTCACTTGCAAATTTGTTCGTAACCGGCAGATCGGTCATTGCCTGAAAGGCCGTAACGAGGCGAGATTGTTGGCCCGTTTCGGTTGGCGGTTGCCAAATGCGAATGCAACCATCTTCGTAACCGGACAAAACAAGCGTCATATCGTGACTATTTATAAAGTCCATTGTGGTAACACGTGACTGTTGGGATTGAATCATGGCGGCCGATTTGGCCGATGTAGCCGCCGGTGCCGGACTCGCCAAGTCCATAGGAACGTACGAATTAAACGTACCTCTCGTCCAATCGTTGACGGTTATCTTGTTCTTATAGGCCAGCGCTATCTGTTGTTCGTACGGATGCAGCTTGACAATGTGCGAATAGTGTTGCGTTCGGCCCAGCCATTGCGTGTCGAAGCGATTGAATATGCTGCGATGATGTTGCTCTTTGGCAACGCGTCGCATATTTTCGTTACGTTTAAAGCGCCACTGTCGGTCCAGATGATCCGTTGCGTATTTGTCAAACGTGTGCTTGAACATGTTGGAGGGGGCCGAAAATAAACTTACTGCCCACGGTATAAAATTGGTCGAAACAATCGGCTTTTGTTGTTCGGCAGCAGTGGCGGCTGTGCCGCCATTTAACTCTGCATTTTGCTCGGCCGTAAGTTGCAGATTTTTTGAATTTTTTCGCGAATGACTTGTCGGCGTAATGGAACGATTTTGTCGCGAATTGGGCGCGACTGGTGGTGCGGACGCTGGATCTGTCGAATGGTGGTACTGATAGTTATTCGATTTTAGCGTACTGGCCGTTGCCGCCGTAACCGTTGGCGGTGAATCGCCACGCAAGTAACTGTTTACCCTTGTATTGGGGCTGGGCGGTAAACTTAAACTAGAACCGCTGAAATTCTCTTTGGCTGCTTCCTTGGCCGAAATTAGATCAACCGCCTGATTGATGACAAAGTCAATTTCTTTTATGGCCATTTGAGCGACGTCCGGATGCGGATCACGACACAATCCGATCAGACCGTTCCACAGCTTCATGTACGTCGAACCGAAGCCAATGATTGACGTTGAATAGTTTATCAACGAACCGCCACCGCTCATATTTACAATCGAACTGGACGACGACACTCGCTTCATGTTCGGATTTCGTTCCAGGCTAAGCGTATGTTGCAGATAGTAACTTGAGTTGCTGCCTCCGCCACAACTGGTCGTTTGTCCTGATGCCGTTAGGCCACCCGGTTCTTGTAGGAATACGGCAACAAATTGATTTTCAAACAAGATAATCTGAAAATTTTTGGGTATTAATTTCGTATTTTGAGTGATCGCAACGAGGGTAATTGCCCCATGATTTCTGATTTCGGTGATGATTACCGAAATTATTCGTCCCATGGTTTCAAAATCATTTTGGAACACATTACGAAAATTACGGAAATCATCAATTTTAGTGGTATCATCCCACATATGGCCCGCAATAAACATTTTATTTGTTCTGGAGCTCCCTTGGGTAGTGGTTCGCAATAAGTTTGTATGGAATTTTAATATATCAAAAGAATATTCACCTCATCCCTACTTCATCATTCCTAAAAAAAATGGAAACTTTTTTACTTACCTTTGATCTTAAAATCTAAAATATTTCAAGTAAACTAACCACTTACCTTACCCCAAACTTGAAAATCAAAAAGTAAACTCCCCTGTCTAACTTACCTGCTCAATTTTAGTTATTTTCAAATCCAATAAATTTCATACTCCTAATGAACACTCGCCCCAATCTTTTTATTTAAAAAAATCTCACCTACCTGAACCCTACAAATTAGCTTGCTGCCCCCATCAGATCAAAGATTTCCATTGAATAATTTAATTTTCTTCGGAAACTTTAGGAGGAGGATTTATGGCGTGACAAGCGTTCAAAGATTTTGCAGAAAAAAAAATGCATTGATTTATTAGGGGGATGCGGCCCCAACTCTTTGAAACAATTTTCCTATTTTTTCCATGCAAACTTATAAACTACCACCCTTAAAATTTAGGGATTTTCCAAAAAAAAATGTTTATTGGGTTTTTCAAAACCAGAAAAGAATAAATTTTCAAGTTCTCTGCCCTTACCATCCACTGAAGTGCGGCTATCAATTCCATTCGAACGACCGGACTCATGTCGTTTCCAACGGTTGTCAGCAGGGTCATTGCAATTGATCGATCAATGTTGTTTGCATGTTCCGACCGATCCTTGTGTTGAGTAACGGAACTGATGAACGTGCCCAGCGCGTAGACAGCGGCCGCCCTTACCTCAGGCACCGGATCCACTAGCAGTGGATACAATTTTTCGTGGGCCAAATCTCGAACGCCCGACCATCTAGCCTGATCATAGTTCTTCCACAAGTGTCCCAAACAAATGGCCAACCATTGTCGCAGCAGCGCATTTTCGTCCGTAATCTGAACTAAACATATGGAGATCAGGGAGCCTTGCAGCGCCGACGATTGGCCTAGTGGAAAATTGTGCACAATTGAGGCGAGTACAAAGGCGGCCAACGTTCGATATTCGGCCGTAATTTGGGAATCTTGCAGCACGGACAAAAAGTATTTGTGCCCTTGATCACAGATTAAATCCACTTGACAGGTCTGGAAAGATTATGAAAAAGAATTAGGAAGAGCCGAACGAATTAGATTGTCTTACATTGTCAACGGCCAATATTTTCGCCCAAATAAAGACCAAGAGGGGCCGCAATTCTTTCGCAGAGGCTTGCAGCAATTTCAACACATATGGAAATATACCAACGCTTAGCGCCAAATTGACGGCCCATGGACCCAAATCGAGAAATCGTCCCAACAGCTCCAGGGCCCGCAATCGATGAACCTGTGACAACAGAACTTGCAGCACTATCGGCAGCTGTTCGGGTGGATTACGATCCTCGGCACCACGTTCCAGCCACACGTGAAACGCAGTCAGTTGATCCTCAAAGAATGGCGAATTAACGTAGACAGCTCCATTTTCCAAAATATTCGGCAGCTGCTGCAGAGCCAAATCGACGGCCAAATCCCACGCTGACCACATGGGATGGCGGAAGCCACGCGGCAATGGCGGATGTGAGATGGGCGTACAATCGTACGAACGCATTATGCGGTCGGCCAATAGGAAGTTTCGAAACAAACTGGCTACCAGCAAGTCTTGCCGAAATAGTTTTTGGAACAGATCACGCGGCAACGTGTTCCAGGCTATTGTGTCCGTGATGGCGGTGAAAATCCAGTTTAGTTCGCCCAACATTGTTCGACGATCGTTCAGTTGGCCGGGAATGCTAAGGAAATTTTTTTTTTTAAATTAAATTTCAAATTCGACTAAGAAATGAAGAGCCTCGCGGACTTAATTCACAAAAATCGACCGAATTTCATGAGAATTAAAGAAATCTCACGAGAATCGAAAGAATTTCATGAGAATCTCAATGAAATTTCTTGAGATTCGATCGCGCAGACTTACCGTTCTATTAAATTGTACGTAACGTGCGGCACCAGAGCCGACGTCTGTTGCAGCGTAAACCACTTTAGGGCAATCTTGATCGGTGTGGTCAGGCAGGCCGTAAACAAATCGGCCGGTAATTTCGGATTCATCGGCAAGATTTGATGGGCCGCACATGCAGCCAGTTGAATGCAATTTCGAAATGTGTTTTTCGGAATTGACATCGTTGCACCAGCCGTCGGACCTGCCTGGTTGGATTTGCTATTGTGGTGACTGTGCTGATGACCGCCATTATTTGTTCCCGCCGAGTCATTTGTACCATTTGTTGTGGCAGCCGACGTTGTTGTTGTGGTTGAAGCGGTTGATGGGGCGGCAGCGGCGGCTGTTGTAGGCGGCACGGCTGCTCCTGTTGTATTTGCTGAATTGTGCATTGCAGCTGCAGCAATTGCTGCAGCCACAGCCGATCCGCCTCCGTCGGACAGGTTTTGTTGTTGTTTTGGAGCGGCCGTTGAAGTGACGGGCGTCGAGCTGCGCGTTGTAGTTGTGGCTGCCGTTGTGGTGCTGCTCGTTGTTGCCGTCGTTGTGGTCGCCTGTTCCATTTCACGCTCGTGTTGTTCGGCAAACTGATTGAAGGAATTCACAATGATGCCAGCGTTTGAGCAATCGTAAACGTAAATCGAGGGTGCGCCCATCCACGTCTGCAGGTCGTAAATGGACAGCGGTATGTACTGCGTGTAGGTTCGATTGAAGACCCAAATTTCGCCGTTAACCGTTGGCCTTGGCACGCCGTGCCCATTGTAATGGAACAACACCCGCTCCTCTTTGGCATTACGACGCAACGAACAGCACAACTTCTTGACATCCTCAACGGTTGGATCTAACGACTGTTTGTATCGGGCCCGCGGTTGCCACCGTTCGTATTGTTTCTGCAAGTTAACACCGATCATTTCCATGGCTTTTTGCGGGGACACCAGCGATGGATCAATCCAACACTCCAATCGTGCACATGGCGATATCTTGAAAACGTCCGGTGGATCAACGCCGACATTTAGGCACACAACCAGAGCAACGCTGACGGTTTTCATCTGCGGAAGAAAAAATTTCGAATTAAACGGGAATCGATGAATATTTTTTGAGAATTTCACGAGAATCGTTGAAATTTTAAAAATTTCACGAGATTCGAATTTCACAAGAATCATTGAAATCTTACTAGAATTAATGAAATTTTACGAGATTCGATAGAATTTCACGAGAATCGATAGCATTTCACGAGAATCGATAGTATTTTATGAAAATTAAATAAATTTTACGAAAGTCAATGAAATCGTTTATGAGAATCGATAAAATTTCATAAAAATCAATGAAATTGATTGATGAAATTATACGAGAACCAATATAAGTTTACGAGAATCTTTTAAATTTCACGAGCATTGATTGAATTTGAAGAGAATCGATTAAAACTTACGAGAATCGATAGAATATCACGACAATCGATAGAATTTTATGAGAATCGATGAAATTTTACAAAAATCTTTAAAATATCACGAAAATTGAAAGAATTTCATAAAAATTAATGAAATCTTATGAGATAATCAATTAATAATAATTAATGAAATTTTACAAGAATCAATGAAATTTCACGAGAAGCAATGAAATTTTACGAGAATCTATGAAATTTATGAAATCTTACGAAATTCAATGAAATTTCACAAGAATCAATGATATTTAACAAAAATCAATGAAATTTCACGAGAATCAATGCAATTTCATGGGAATCATTGAAATTTCACGGTAATCAATAAAATTTTTAGAAAATCAATGAAATTTTACGAGAATCAATGGAATTTCAAGAGAATCAATGAAATTTTATGAGAATCAATGCAATTTTAAAATCACTGAAAATTTCCTGAAAAAAACCCAATTTATCTTACCCGATCTCTTATGCGCCATGACTTCGATATGGCTTGACTGCCCTCAATCGGACCCGTATGACGTTTTCTAGAGAAGCTAAGTGGCAATAAATTATCCTCGTAGTATTTGCACAATTCTTCGTCCTCGTCATCTTGATTCTTTAACTGTTGCTGATGGCTATGTTTCTGTAACTGTTGCAATAGGAATTGTGTTTGTGGCTGATGTTGCTGCTGCTGACAGACAATTATCTCTTTGGACTGTTGAATGGTTTGTTGTTTGTGGTTGTTGCTGTGTCCTGTCGAACCGGACGGGGTCACCGTTACGCCTGTGCTTGCACTGCCCGTTGTCAGGGTAATGGCGAATTTATGCAATTCTTCAATCATATTTTTGATGACGCAATTTTTTGCTCAAATATCGGGGTGATTACTAGATAAAAATTGGATAGAACTTATTAATCTGCTCACAACAATTTTTTTTAAATATTTGATAAAAATGTTTAAATTTAGAAAAAAAATTATCTCAGGTTCCTAGGTTGACATTTCAAATTTAATAAAGCTTTAAATGATTTGGCCTTTGATGAAAATCAAGCTTATTGGGCTTTTTACAAGTTTATAAGAAAATATTTGATAAAAATCTTAACATTTTAAAATATTTTTTCAAGAAATTCCTAATAATTTGATAATTTCTTTTAAATAATAAAAAATCAACAATTTTGCTTTTGCCTTAATACCTGTGCAAATATAACGTAGTAACAACAAACATGGTCGTCTGTTTTTTGCATTTTTTTTTTAAATCAATTTATAAAAATCATAAACAATTGATGACATTTCATCTCAGGTTCGGTTGACATTTCGAATTTTATGAAGCTTTTGAACCGTCAAGCTTATCAGATATCCCAAACCGAATTTTAAGGAAATATTTTCTAAAAAATCTCAAAATTTCTTAAGGGTTTTGAAAATTCCTAATAATTTATTGAATTTTTTAAATTTCACAAAAACCGACATTTTCGCATTTGCCTTAACACCTATGCAAATATAACATAGTATGACGTAATAAAACAAATTATGTGACGCATGCGCCAACAGCCATATATTTTGTTGTTGTTTACAATAATAGCGGACACGCCCTCTGTGTTAAGTAAATAAGGTACTTGGAGGCCATTTTAATTGTTATTGTTTATTCTTTATTTCATCATTCGCACACAATAGGATGCATCGATTGTGTGTGTGTGTATGGGATAGAATATTTAATTTTTTAATTTTCGAATGAGATTCGCAAATAGGGAAATTTACGAGATTTTCCAAATGAAATTGAGAAATACTTCAGTTTTTTTGAAGGGAAATTTACGAGATTTTTGAAAGTTTTACAATTTTTTTAAATGAGACCTTGGAAATTTCCGAGGGAAATTCAAGAGATTTTCGAAGAAAATGATCTAAAAGATTTCTTAAGAGTGAAAACCACGAGATTTTCGAGGGAAATTTTAGACAATATCAAGGGAAATAAACGATTTTTCCCAATTAGATTGTCATTTTTATTCAAGATTTTTCAAGAAAAGTATCAACGTGAATTTCGCATGAGATTTATATCTTTATTCGAGGGAAATTGACGAGATTTTCAAGGGAAATTATGGAGATGTTTCATAGATTCTAAATTTTTACAAAAGACGAGAGACGAGATTTTGTCAATAGAATTTTATGAGATTTAATTTTAAAAGATTACCAAAGGAAATTTACGGGCTTTTTTAGGGAAATGCACAAGATTTTTGAGGGAAATTCAAGAGATTTTTAAAAGTTCGCGAGATTCAAGATTTTGTCAATAGAATTTCATGAGATTTAATTTTAAAAGATTTACAAGAGAAATTTATGGGATTTCACGAGAGTTTTGAATGACATTTAAGAGTTTTCTCAACAGGGAAATTTACGAGATTATTTAGGGAAATTAACAAGATTTTTTAGGAAAATTTAAGGGATTTTTTAAAGCTCACGAGATTCAAGATTTTTTTCAATAGAATTTCATGAGATTTAATTTTTAAAAATTTACAAGGGAAATTTGCGTGATTTTCGAGAGAAATTGTCGTTGTGCACGAGAGTTATCAATGACATTCAAGAGTTTTTTTCAAGAGGAAAATTTACGAGACTTTTTAGGGAAATTCACGAGATTTGACTTATAAAAAATTCCAAAAGATTTTCGAGTGAAATTGTGAAGATTTCGAGAGAAATTGTAAAGATTTTCGAGGGAAATTATCGTTTTTTAATGTTTAAAGGATTTTTTAAAGAAAAGTGCACGAGCATTTTGAACAAGATTTACGAGATTTCTTTATAGGGAAATTAGCCTGGATTTTCTAGTGAAATTATGGATATTTTCAAGGGAAATTCACGATTTTTTCGAGAAAAATTGACATTTTTTCAAGGTTTTGCTAGAAAAGTGCCCGAGAATTTTGATTGTAATTTAAGAGATTTCTTAAAAGTGAAATTCGCGAGATTTTTTAGGGAAATTTTTTTAGAATTTCAGGCGATTTTCGATAGAAATTTTTGTTTTTTATGGATTTTCATGAAAATTAGACGAAATTTTTGAATTTAAGAGATTTCTGAAGACGGAAATTAACTTCATTATTTCTTTTAAATAAATTCGCGAGATTTTCGAGAGAAATTCACGAGATTCAAGATTTTTTTAATAGAAATTCATGAGATTTGATTTTGAAAGAATTTTAGAAGATTTTTAAGGGTAATCGTGAAGATTTTCGAGGGAAATTGTCGTTTTGCATGAGATTTTTGAATAAAATTTACGAAATTTATCAAAACAAAAATTCGCACGAGATTTTCAAGGGACATTTTAGAGAATTTTAAGGGAAATTCAGGCGATTTTGAAGGGAAATTGTCGTTTTTTAAGGATTTTCAGGAAAAGTGCAAGAGATTTTCAAATTTAAGAAATTTCTCAAGAGGGAAATTCACTTCATTCATTTTTTTAGAGAATTTCACGAGATTTTCGAGGGAAATTTACGAGATTTAAGATTTTTTTAATTGAAATTCAGATTTGATTTCGAAAGAATTTTAAGAGATTTTCACGGGAAATTGTGAAGATTTTCAATAGGGAAATTCACGAGATTTTCAAAGGAAATTGCCGTTTTGCATGAGATTTTTGAATGAAATTTAAGAAATTTATCAAAACGAAAATTCGCAGGAGATTTTCGAGGGACATTTTAGAGAATTTTAAGGGAAATTTAGGCGTTTTTCAAGGGAAATTGTCGGTTTTTAGGGATAATCAAGAACATTTTGGAGGGAATTGCAAGAAATTTTCAGATTTCATGAGTTTTTTTCGTAAAAATCCAAAAAAGACCCTAAAAATATGCTGTAATGTCCAAATATGACCCTAATGTTCTATATTTTTACATTATTATACTGACTGTCACATCACGTGTCTTTTGAAATTTATTTTTTTTAAATCTAAAAAATTATATAAAAAACAAACCTTATGCGGGGTGACATCAAAGGGTTAACTATTTTGATATCGCATAAAAGCACAACGCAACGTCGCGAGTCACGCAATCAAACCACCAATAAAGTGAACCAAAAGAAAAATCCGCCTAAAAGCAGAACAAAAAAAAACGGTTATCTCAATTGCAGTGAGGACGTCTGCAGTTACATAACTTAAATTAAGAATTAGGAATTAAGAATTAAAAAAATTACGCACTTACCACCCCTTTGAAAATAAAGATAACACTGACCCCCAGAACAGGCGACAGGTCAAAATTAAATTATTCTTTTTCCACAACGGTCCGAAGTGTGCCTTTTCCCAAGAGCTATCGCACCTGTCCTAGGTTCCAAATTCTCCTCCCCGTTCGAACTCTGTACACATTAACCCGTCTGTGCAGCGGCCCTTTTTTCGTAATATTTGTTTTTGACGTGCAGTGTGTAGATCGGAAATGCAAATTGCTAATTGCGTTCTACTGCGCGAGTTCTTCTGGAAAAATTCTCGTGTAAATTAAATTCTCGAGAAAATTACCACAGGTTATTGCTCGTCGCGGCCCACAGTCACGTTCGCAGTTTTTATGTTTATTTTTGTAGCCCGTAAATATTTACGCGACTTTGGAGCAAAAAAATTAATTTTTATTTTTATTTTTTTTTCTGAATCTTCTCGCCTATCTGTCTCCTCTACTCGTCGGGTCAGACATTTTGTTTATTTTACGCAGAAAGAGAGAACAGGCTGCGTTTTGTTCTTTGTGTGTGCCTGCTGTTCTTGTCTGGCCTGCTAATTGGTATCAGATAAAACATATTTCCTACTTTACAAGGTAATCGACTGTGCATAAGGTACACAGGGACAATTCGCACACAGTTACGCTTCGCATGTTTGAAATTTTTTGCAAAAAATTCCTCTTTTTTTTTTAGAAAATCACTTTAATTGAAATTCATGGGGAAATTAACAAATCTTAAAAAAAATCACAAGATTTTAATTAAAAACACACAGAAACTCCTACAGCACAGAGTTTTTGTATATTTTAAACCTTAAGATTTTTTTCTAAAAATTCCGAATAAAATTCTAAAGAATCTTTTGCCAAAATTTCTGAAGACCATCTTGGGAATTTTTCATTTTATT
>JANSTW010070030.1:0-10399 GCA_027564275.1 Diadocidia ferruginosa | reverse complement strand
TTTTCATCTACAAAAAAATGAACATAGCCAAAAAACAATAGGTAGAAGAAACTAGGATTAAGTAATTTCAATAAAATTTAAATTCTTCAACTAAATTATCATGTAACAATTCTTTCTTTTCACATATATACATGTAGGTATCATATAGTAGTTTATAGTCACGAAAATCCATAAATATTATAATTTGACATCGCATTCAAATTAAATGCAATTGGAATGATTTTTTATAGAAAAAAAAAACAATTTCTGCTTCTGACATGAATTCATAATTAAGCAGTCGCAAAGCTATATAGCTAACTATGTATATAGCAAATACAAAAAGAAAAACCCATTATTGACATAAAATTGTCTCTTATTATTATAATATATTAAATTTATAAACAGAAAAAAAAACGATTTTAATTTGTTTTAAATACAAATTAGTTGTTCATGTTTAAAAAATTTAATCTACAGGCAGGCAGAAAAAAATGGGTTTTAAGTAAAATTATAAAATTATAAAACGTACATTATAACAGAAACAAATTAAAAATTCATAAAAAATTATTATTACAACAACAAAAATTTAATGAACTCAAAAACCGCACACACAAATTATCCATAACATAGGCTCTATATGCCTATATAGACATAATATTATAGTACTTTTTAGAGCTCTGGCGGTCAGTAAATTCTGTATTTTATATATGAAAAGTGTGTGTGTATACGGTTGAATGTGGAAAAAAACGCACAAATTCTCTAATTTGAAATTAAAAAAAAAAACACAATATGATGTGAAACAAACAAAAGAGACTTTTTTCTATATTATTCTTTGTATTATTATAAAATTATTAAAATTAACAATTGGACAATGGAAATTAAATAAAATATAATTTTAGTTTTCTGTTAAATAAGGTCTTTAATTTGAATGTTATACATTTTAATGCAGCGCGGTGGTGCAAGTTGGTGGTTTTTGTTTTGTCTTCCACTTCACTTATATGAGTCTTATACAACAGCTTGGGATGTGGTTTTTGAGGTTGAAGCGCATTTTATGTAAAATAATTTGCAAATTATTGAGATAGGTACACTGGAAAAATTAGTTAAATGCGAAAAATTTGATAAAAATTATATAGAAAAAATAATTTCCATCTTAATTAAGGGCTATGTTTGACCATTTCCGTTTATGTTTTGTGTATGTTTGCAGGTAAACTAAAGCATTGTCGATGTCAGTTTGAGAAAAAAAATATTTTTTTGCAAATTGCTCCAAGTTGAGTATCTTAACATAGCAATAAAGAATTTAGTTAGAAAAATTTAATGAAAAGTTATAGAAAATATAATTTCCATCTTAATTAAGGGCTATGTTTGACCATTTCCGTTTATGTTTGTACTGCTATGTTCTATGTATGTTACCTGGAAAACTTTAAAAAATTTAAGTTTATCGCAAACAAATATTCTAAATAATTTAATTCTTTGTCATTTTTACAGCAAAACATACCACACAAACATACTAGAGTATGTTTTGCATGTGTCTATATTATTTTGCCAAAAAAAAGTTAAATAAACTATAAAATCCAAAACACAATAAATTGACGTTTTATTATAAAATTTAAACAGAAAATCGACAAAATCTATATGCTACGCATGAATGAATCTAGGTACAATAAATTTTAAATTAAATTGTTGACCAACTAACGAAACAAAAAAAAAACTTTGATAGCTGCAATTTGAACACGCTCTCTGCGATACAGAAATCAAATTGTAAATAAAAAAAAACTCGATACGATAAAGACGATCACATGGAACGTATACACGACATAGGCAAAAGCAAAAGGAAAATCGAAAAAAAACACACAATTTCAAACTATTTATATTTGGTAAAACATAATAACACACAAACATATAACAAAGTTTAGTTTTCTGGTCAAATGTGGTGAAACAGACAGAGAGCCTATAACACTGACTTTGGCTCTAGGTATATGTATACGCGGTATAAAGTTAGTTGTTTTTGGGAAAAGAACAAAAAAACGAACGAACTCTATATATTTGCGTGTCAGCTATCTCGAAACTTTATCTGAGTATGGACATTAATATGTTTGTATGTTAACACTTATGTTTTACAAATTATACATCATAGCGAGGGTCTTTCTGTTTGATTTGTAATGTCGTTTTTTTTTGCTTTATAGGTTTTTTCGGTACGGTATTGTCGCGGGGCTTTATGTTGGAAAAAGATTCGTCTGCCACATTCAATCTCTATATTCGATTTTACAAAGAAAAATTCTTACAATTTATGGCGACGAAGCAACTCCGAAATTAACACCTAATAAATCTAATTATGTGTGAAAATTTGCAAGAAAATTACAAAAAAAAAACATTTTGTGTACTTTGCGCTGATGGATGTGACCTGATGCCGCGCAATTATCGCTACAAAAAACGAATTACAATTCAAAAACTCAAACAACCGGAAAATCTTTCTCGCACTTACTGCGCTCAGGCTGTATGTGCACTGTTCAGGTGTGTGAAAAAGATCTTTTAGCTAGATAAGCTCTCGTATTTCACATTATAAATGAAAATTAATTTTTGTTTGATGAATATTTCTTGAAATTTTCATTTAATGCGTTTGACCGGTAGTATGTTTGACCATATGACGTACAGCCATAGCTATATATACCATCAGAGCACATTGTCAATTAATTTTATGAATGTGGAAAATGCAACAAAAAAAAATACGATTAAAACAAGTGTGCTCCAGAGTTAATAATAATCATAATAATTATAAATTGTATGTTTTCTTATGTTCGTATATGTTTTTTGCTTTTTGTTGTGTAAATTATGTTAATTTAATAATTTTATTTATGTGCGCGTTTAGTCGGAGAAAAAAAACTCTAACATAATTAACTCGTGTTTATCGCTTTATTAAGAGACAACAACATACAGATAGTGTGCTAATAGCAGATCAGCATAATGTGGGTAATTTAATAGATGAGGAAAAAACATCAAGCAAACAAACAAAACAAAAAAAAAACATTTCCGATGATGCGTAAAGTTTTTTTTTCGTCTATAGAACTCGAACTTGAATGCTTTTTTACTATATAAAGCTCTGATTCAATTGGTAATGTTTGCTCAAATTGATTAAGTCTGTTGGGGACTCATTGGTGACTCGTTATAGGGACCCATTTGAGACCGCAGGGGTGAACACTGTCGACTCATTGGCAACCATTTCCACCTCTTTTTTGACCATTGGTAACTTTTTGTCGAATGGACACTCATTTTTAGCCATTGGTGACCCATGTATGACACAATAATTACACATATAAGTGACCATTGTGGACTCTTTCAAATGTTTTTTACTATAAAGCTAAGATTCAATTTGGAATGTTTGCTTAAACTGATTTGGTCTGTTTAGGACTCATTGGTGACTCGTTAGGGACTCATTTGAGACTGCTGGGAAGCACACTTTCGACTCATTGGCATCCATTTCCAACTCTTTTTCGACTATTGGCAACTTGTTGTCAAATGGACACTTACTTTTAGCCATCGGTGACCCATGTATATGACACAATAATTCAAAGATTCAATTCGGAATGTTTGCTTAAATTGATTTAGTCTGTTGGCGACTAATTTCATTAGTGACTCGTTAGGAACCCATTGGAGACTGAAGGGGTGAACACTGTCGACTCATTGGCAACTTGTTGTCAAATGGACACTTATTTTTAGCCATCGGTGACCCATGTATATGACACAATAATTCAAATATTCAAATTTGGAATGTTTGCTTAAATTGATTTAGTCTGTTAGCGAGTCATTAGTGACTCGTTAGGGACCCATTTAAGATCGCAGGGGTGAACACTGTCGGCTCATTGGCAACCATTAGCAACTTTTTGTCGAATGGACACTCATTTTAAACCATTAGTGACCCATGTATGAAACAATAATTACACGTATAGGTGACCATTGTGGACTCTTTGGTGACTTATTTATCATTTGTGTCAATTAACGATTTATTGGTAACTCATAAGTGACTCGGTAAGGACTCATTGTTGACCATTGCGAATTTATAAGAGACACATTGATGACTTATTAATCATTTGTGACAATAAGCACTTATTGGTAACTGATAACTGACTTGTTGACCATTGCAAATTTCTAAGAGACATTTTGGTGACTTATTAATCATTTTTGTGACAATTAGCAACTTATTGGTAACTCATAAGTGACTCGTTAGTGACTCATTGTTGACCATTGCGAATTTATAAGACATATTTTGGGTGACTTTTTAATCATTTTTGTGACAATTAGCAACTTATTGGTAACTCATAGAAATAGTAATTTAACCGAAGCAGCCAAGTTGTCTCGGCTTAGAATCCTTAGAAGTCCAAACAGCTGTTGCGAAGGCCAATATACTAAACAAAACTTCCGAAAAGGTCGCGCATAAAGGCCGTAAGAAGCAATTTATGTTCATATTGAATTATATGTTACACATTTTATTCAAACATTCACAACTTTTTGCTTCCTTCCTTGCTATCTATAGGTATACCTATATACCATAAATATGACAATCAAATATAAAAAAAAACATCAATTCGATATCGACTCGTAGTTACAAGTTTATAAAAATGTAGCAAAGAGAACATATAACATACATAGCAAATGTTTTGTACATAATATTATGTATATAGATGAATGAAAATGCGGGAATTGAATGGTAAAGTATATTATATAGCAAAAGGAAAAAAAAAATAAAATGTTTTCTTTTTCTAACAAAACCCACCCTTATGTTCTCGTTCTGCGTTACGCATCCTATATTGGTAGGTATATATGCGACGAGTAGCAATTTATAGATAAAATATGTGTATAGGTTTGGATTTTTTATTTATAGGTATACAATATGTTTGGGCAGCTCTAAAAAAATATAAAAAACTAACTCAAAAGGTAGCAAGTAGCACAACATATAGCGAGTATAGATAACACATCCGAAAAAAAAACAAACTCCAAATACATAAGCTCTTGTACATATATGTGTCTAGACAAACCACATGAATTTTTATGTATATATAGAAGTATATAGAAAATACCAAACATAACACACAGTTATGACGTATTTTTATGTTTGTCGAGCTTTTTATTTCACCACACACTTTAAACTGGGGCAGCACTGCCATAAAGTTTGTAGTAGTCAGAGTAAAAACAATAAAAAAAATGAAAATTCCTCTTAAACATCTGCGAGCACAAAACACGTCCTTGTCATCATTTACTATACTACCAGCAATTCTGCAAAGCAACAAAATTGCTCCGAAATGCTTTTCAAATCGCATTACCACTTGACCTGACGCTGTAGCAGTTTCACTTTTAGTGTTTTTGAATATTTTCCAAGTCAAAGTGTATAAAATTTTTGCAAAAATTAAACTATTCTCAATGACACTAGTGCTATGTTACATGTTATGCGTAAGTATGTTGGGTAGTTTTGGTTACTGTTTGTCAATTACTTTGCATGTTTTTGTGATTTTTACAAAATTCTAGCATTTTCGATCACTTTATGTTCAAACTAGAGTACTTCATATTCAAATTATCAATAAAAAGAGATTATTTTGTCATGTTTCGAGTATGTTCGCATCACTTCGTCTTCTATGTTTAGTAGTTTTTATTACTGTTTGTCAAGTACTTTGTATGTTTTTGTGATTTTAATAAAATGCCAGCAATTTCAACCACTTTATCATCAAACTAAAATACTTCATAATCAAATTATCATACGTGAAATATATCAAAATTTTACAAAAATCATTGAAATTGATTTTTATTGTATATGTATGCAAAGGCAAGTATGTTTAACCATTTTATTTCAATTTTGGTATGTTTCACAATTTTGTTTACTCAAATTGAAAGAATCAAGTAATTTCGTGTCCTTTTACCATTACAACATACGTGAAATATGTAGAAAAAGTTGCCCCCTTATGAAGTATGTTAGCCTATGTTAGCTTTTACAAGAATTTGGGTATTTCCTATAGTTTGTGCCCAACAATTTGCCAAGTAAAATTATTTACTTTTTACTTTCAAGAGAATCAAGTAATTTTATTATCATATGAGAAACTTTATGTCAAGTCACAAATTAAGTATGTTTGGTAGCAATGGTAAGCATGTTTACCATTTTTTTTTTCTATTTTGGCAAGTAGTTATTACAAACTTCTAGTATGTTGTTTTTATAAAATTAAATCGAATAGTTTTAAGTAATTTTTCATTAACTACAACAGGCCTTCATATGAAAACATAAAAAAAAAACAAATCAAAATTAACCGGGAAATTTGATTTATCGTTTCTTAATTTAAGACATAAACTACACAAAATACGCACCTAATTAAAACCCTTAATCATAATCTCAAACAATAACCAAAACATCACCGTAAATAGTAATACCAAAAATGCAACAAACAATTTGCTACCCTAAAGAAAATTTTAGATGAAAAATTCTACATCCACATTGAATTGAACTGTAAGACAACATTAGGGGGATGAGTGATAAACTAAACAAGTATTATTATGTCGTGCAATGAATAAAAATAATTGCTGCTCACAGATTTTCCCATCGCCCAACAAAGAATTTCGGAAAAATTTCCTATTTAATTTCCCTGTGTGTCCGAGTGAATTCGACTGCATTATATGTTATAGGTACATGTAGATGTTTGACGAGAAGGGCTGCCAGAAAAGTGTTGGTCGAGACGAAATGACCTTGACATTCATTTCATTTCATAGTTTTATTTATATAAGATTGTTATATACGCATCATGAGATAAATACATATAAGAGATTTGATTGGGGTTGCTCGTTTAGCAGATATATATATGTATAGTTGAGGAATGGGGACGTGAATGGAAAAGAATTTTGTTTGGATATTTTCGCAAAAAAATCCGTGCTTTGCACTTTCTTGCCGAATTTTTATCATTTGGATAGAATGGATAAGTTCCATTTCTAACCACTTTGAAATGCTTTGACTGAGTTGGATAGTTTAAAATAATAGAGCCGTCTAGGTGCTAAGGTTTCATCTCTTACCACTTTGAAATGCTTTGATTGCGTCGGATGGATAAAGTAAAAGTGCCGCCTAGGTGCTTAGGTTCCATCTCTAACCACTTTGAAATGCTTTGACTGAGTCGGATAATTTAAAATAAAAGTGCCGTCTAGAATTCTAGATGCTAAAGTTCGATCTCTAACCACTTTGAAATTCTTTGATTGAGTCGGATGGATACAATAAAAGTTCCGCCTAGGTGCTAAGGTTCCATCTCTAACCACTTTGAATGCTTTGATGGATTTGGATGGATAAATTATAAGTTCCATACTTTGAATGCTATGATTGAGTCAGATGGATAAAATAAGAGTTCCACCTAGGTGCTAAGGTTCCATCTCTAACCAAACTTGCGAGAAGACAAAAAACTAAAAACTTTGCAAAATTATTTCTATACACCAAAAACTCTTCGACCATGACAAAGGAGACAAAATTTCAAATTTTAATTTGCAACAACAACCCAAAAATAAAAATCCAGGTGTACCGAAACATACACATTTTTCTATTCTCCATTAATATCTGTCGCGTCCTCTGTGTGTGTGTCTAATTATAATTTGCTATTTTTAAACATTCAAACAAAGAACCCGAAAATAAAATCCATTTTTTCCAAATAATTTTTTTCGAAATTTTGTCTTGCTTTTTCCAGCACACATGACACTCTGTTTGATCGCAATTTTTGCTAGTTAAAGGTGAACAAAAAAAAATACAAATTCAAAGGTGAAAGAAACTTCTTTCAAACAAAAAAAAAATGAATTTTCATCAGTGTGTGTGTTGCACAATGAATTTACAAAGAGTTTCTTTTGAAAATAGTAAAACGTGTTGTTGAAAAAATTGATCCTTTTTTCTGTGTTGTTGTTGTTGTTGTGGAATAAATACCAACTATGTTTGCATATTATATTATTTGGTGATAATTTTCAAATTTTAATTGAAAATATTATAATTCATTTGAAAATATTTTTTTGCATTTCTTCTTTGTTGCAAAATGGCGACAATTTTTAATACGTTTGTTGCACAAACAAAAAATGGGCATCCCTTGTGGGTATTAAGTGTAAAATAATTTGTTTCGTATAATCACTTTTTTGGGTAGGGGCAAGAGATTTTTTTTTTGTAAAATTTGCAACACTTTTACCGTGTTAATTGGTGTACGGCAAAATGGGCATCCCTTGTGGGGAATTCAAAATAATTCCCCACAAGGTATGCCATTTTGATAAAGAAATTAAATTATTAATTTTTAGGTAAGTTTTAGAAGAAGAAGAAAAGATTTTTTGAGAAAAGAAAGAAAAAATTAATTAGGATTCAATTTTCAAAGGAAATGTTTAGCTTTAGGTGGCTTTTTTGTATATATAAATTCTTTTACACACGCATACAACAAAAAGGACTCTAGAAACTTTTTCAAGATATTCAAAATATCAGACCAAATTGACAAACTCGAATTTTGCATTATGATGAATTTGTGTGTTTTATGTTATTTTTTCTTCTAAAAAAAACTTTTTCATTTTGGGTTATTGTTTATGGATCTATTTTTCTGTGTTTATTGTTTTTTTTTATTTTTTTACCTGTACACCCCGGGATCCTCTTAGCCTATATAATATTTATTTAGGTAGTTTCAAAATGTTTGGTTTTTTGTACATTTCGGAAAAAAGATAATAATTTATTTTATGATTTTTTTTCTTGTGCATTTGGTGAATGAATAGTGTTTCAGGTTTTTTTCATTGGGTTGTCTTTTGTTTCCACAACACATATACAAAATATTAACCAAATGTACGGATAAGAAAACGTATATCGTTAGGGGACCAGGTGCGAAATAGTTTAGAGCAGTTTTTTTTTGTTAGATAGTTTCAGAAAAAAATATTATTACATATAATGAAGCTATATGTGATACAGAATATTTTTGGAAATAAATAATATGAAAAATAAATACACAAATTATTATTGAAGAAATGTTAGGTGTTGTATGTTTTGACCGATGGTGAGGAGTAAAGTGATTTATTTTGGTGTGTTTTTTTTTGTGAAAGAGATGAATTTTTGTTGAGGAAATTTGTCATTTTATATTTTATTGGCTTTGGTTTGAGCGAGACATTAATGGGATTTTTATTTTGTAGAATTTTATTTTAATTTCTTGTTAATTTTCAATCATTTGAAATAAAAGATAGTTTTTTCAATTAAATGTTTTATCACAAATGTCCTACAAATTATTTAATTTTTTTTTATTAAAAACTTTTTTGTTTTAATCAAAACTCTAGTAAACAATTAATTAGAATAACCAAATATTTTTGAAAATTATATCTTATAGCGATTGGATAAAGAATTCTTCACAAGTAAATGTTTTATCACAAAAGTCCCAAAAATAATTTAATTTTTTTTTTTCATATTGAAATTTCTATAGTAGACAATTAATTAGGAAGAACAAAATATTGTTAAAAATTAAGTATATCGATTGAATAAAGAATTTTCAAAGATTTCTCAAGTAAATGTTTTATCACAAAAGTCTCAAAAACTATTTAAAATTTTTTAATAAATTTTTTTTATATTGACAATTCTAGTAGACAATTAATTAGGAGAACAAAATATTGTTGAAAATTATATCTAGCGATTGCGGATAAAGAATTGTTCTGAAGGAAATGTTTTATCACAAAAGTCCCAAAAATTGTTTAATTTTTTTTTATTAAACAACTTTTTTTTTAATCGAAAATTCTAGTAGATAATTAATTAGAAGAAACAAAATATTGTTTAAAATTAAGTATAGGGATTGAATAAAGAATTGTTCTCAAGTAAATGTTTTATCACAAAAGTCCCAAAAACAATTAAAAAATGTTTAATATTTTTTTTTATTGAAAATTCTAGTATATAAAATTAATTGAAAGAACAAAATATTTTTAAAAATTATTTCGAAGTCTTTTGTGATAAAACTCTTATGTATATTGTTTTAGGTAGCTTATGCTAATACTTTGTCAAAAATTTCTTAAATTTTACATAAAAAACAATTAGTTTTGTGTCTCGTTTGTATACGAACCCTATAAAATAAATTATTCCCGCATTTTGAGCTATACAATAATTCGGATCCTATATCTTATAATCTGTTACATTTAAACAATTCATTTTTTTGCAATGATTTTTCTATATAACAGAAAGCTATTGAATAATCGAGTGCTTCGGTATATAATTGTTTATAGTTATAGAACATTTAGCAGCCGGTTTGTATGTAAGAACTATAAAGCTTAATACGACGAACCCCTCTTCTGATTTGCTTTGTTTAAAACGAAACTATTTTCTACAATTTAGAACAATAGACAATGCGGCAACCCCTATATTTATATTTAAAATCAGGTTTGAATGTTGCAAGTTTTTGATTTTAAATAAATTTGTTTTATC
>JANSTW010070008.1:0-10399 GCA_027564275.1 Diadocidia ferruginosa | reverse complement strand
ATTGTATTAATTATAAAATTAAACGAAATTTCATTCTGAATAAATTAGAATTTCAAATGTATACAAAAAAGTGGTTATTATTTTAATTATATTTCAATGTACTTTAACTGTAAAGGTTAAATCAAAGAATATAAAACTAGAAAAGATGTCTACAACTATATTTTATTTGAACAAATCTCATATACCACCTATAGTGCCAGATCATCTACTTAAAAACTATTTCTATAATTTCGTTAAGACATTCAAGACTGTTCATACTTTCATGGGAATTTTAAGGCTTCCATATAACCATATGACTTCCTACACATCCAAAATTTCAAAAAAAAAAACTTCAAAAACTTAATTTGTCTTTTTTTATAGTATTCATTATAAAATTAAACGAGATTTTATTCTCATTAAGTTAGAGTTTCAAAGGTATACACAAAAGTGCTCAATATTTTAATTATATATTTCAATGTACTTTAACTGTAAAGGGTAAACCAAAGAATATAAAACAAGAATAGAAGTCTACACCAACCATAAATATGCATAAGTCCCATGTAGCACCTATAGTGCCAGATCACCTACTTAAAAAAGATTTCTATAAACTCGTTAAGATATTCAAGACTGTTCATACATTCATGGGAATTTAAAGGCTTCCATGTGACTTCCTTCACATCTTAAAATTCCAAAAAACTTTAAAAACGTCATTTATCCCTTTTTATTGTATTAATTATAAAATTAAACGAAATTTCATTCTGAATAAATTAGAATTTCAAATGTATACAAAAAAGTGGTTAATATTTTAATTATATTTCAATGTACTTTAACTGTAAAGGGTAAATCAAAGAATATAAAACTAGAAAAGAAGTCTACAACTATATTTTATATTTGAACAGATCCCATATACCACCTATAGTGCCAGATCATCTACTTAAAAAATATATCTATAATTTCGTTAAGACATTCAAGACTGTTCATACTTTCATGGGAATTTGAAGGCTTCCATATGACTTCCTTCACATCAAAAAATTCCAAAAGACTTCTAAAATTTTCATTTTAGGGCTTTCAAGAATTCCTTCAAGATTCCAAAGAACTATGTTTTTATCGATCTAAATTTTATTTGTAATTATAAATTCTATTTGTAAAAATCTCTTTATAAAATTTATTCAATGAAAATATGTTGTAATTTTTTTTGCTTTTAACTAAAAAAATTAAATTTATTTTTATAACTCTGTTACCGCACATAACCTCACATCCATTTTTTTCTTGTTCATAAAAAACCTCATGATATTATTAAATAAAAAGAAATAAATTCCCAAAAATTTCCTTTACCATTTAGTAAAAATATAACATTAAACACACAGTTATACCTTTATGAAAAATAGAAAGCATTTTGATTTCTTAAACCGAATTAAATATAAATAAAATAAACCGACGATGAAGGTAGAGAGAGTGTAAATTGTATGTATACGAAAAATTTCTAAAATAAATAAAACAAAAATATTTTCTGTGGTTTTTATTATACCTTTGAAGTTTTTTATATAAAATTTTCATTACCTAGAAATTTATTGTATTAAAATTACTGGAAAAAAATAATCAAAAGCAATAATTTGAAAAATTGTTATATTGCGGAAAAATTTACGAAAAAGGTTATTCCTTTGGCCGCCTCTGTTTATGTTGTATAATAAAGTGGATTCACTTTTATAGCTAAGTAAAAATTGGATAAATTTTTATTTTATAAAATAAATGTGAAATTAAAAATGAAAGGGAAATTTTCAATTTAAATTGAATTGCTTCAACAAATTGTTAATAAAGTTACCACGATTTTTATTTTAAATTGTAAATACAATAAATACAAGTTTAGAAATAAAGGAATAATATTTACGAATAATTTAAATAAGTAGTTTGAGAATAAAGTTTTGCAAAGGAACACCATAATTTTGATCACATTGAGATTTTTTTCATTTACCTGCATGATAACAATTTAATTTTTATGATGATGAATATATTATATTGGACGAAACGTCAATAAATGATTTAAGCTTTTTATTTTAATTAAAACTGTGCTAAGCTAAAAATATTTATATTAAATCCTTAAAACATAATTTAATTTATATTCTTTTTCCTCTATGAAGGCAGGACTCTTCATCGTAATAAAGATTTTAATAAAATTGTATTTTATTTATTTAAAAAAAATAATAAACGTTTTTGTAAATATTTGCTAAAGCTTAATAAAACTTAAAAAAAAAACATTTTAGGCAAATAAAAAATTATTTAATAAAAACAATCGAAAATTGAAGAAAATTCATAAAACGCCTCCCACACATCTATTTACCTAATATGAATAAAATTGAACTGCTCATGACAATACTCTTATCTATAACACTGTGACCCTAAAATGATTTATTTGATTTACTTATTTTTGCTTTTATCTCATATAAGATATATTATTTTTCATACCAAAAAAAAATATATGCGATGTCCTCCTCCAAGTTCCAATGATGTGCAATATAAGGACGATGGAATTCTCATTCCATTTATTATATATAGATTTGGGTATCCCCTATATACATTATAATATATAAATATACAATTTAGGTCATCAAATTTCAATCCCCCTGCTTCTTTGATATTTTATAGAAAATACTTTATAAGGTTTTATATTCTGTAAAAAATATAAATGCAAACGGGAGAAAAAGTAAAAAAATATATTAAAGAAAATAGACAAATATATAAGAAATCCAATAAAACAGGATATGAGTTCATAAAAAAATGTATATAAAAAGGCCGGTCTGATCACCATCAATATCCTCTTGACCCATCCTATAAATACGACACCGCATCAACTCATGCTAAAAATATTTAAATTTTTCCTTCTCGCATAATATTATAATATATAACCAGTACATTATACTTAGACAGGATTTTTGTCATAATTTTCTTTCCCTTTTGACTTATCAACCAAAATAACAAATGTGTCGTTTTTTTATTATCACAGGAAAATCGGAAAACATTTGTCCAGTGAACAAATAGCGACTAGATAGCCGCAAGAATAGTCCTATTCTCGGACAAGGTTTCCATCTGAAATAACATTACAAGTAGCGATGAAAACTAGTCGCTGTCGTAAGCTTCTCGTTTTTAAGTTTTTTAGACTAGAATAAAGCTGCTGTATAGTGCAATATAGCCGCTATCTTATGGCTAGTAGGGCTGTTCGATATTCGAAAAATATCGATATACCGATATTTTCATAAAATATCGATATTCTTCGATATATCGAATATCGAAAAGCAAAAAAAAAGTTGTGGGTTCGAGGCTCGGTAGAGTCAAAAAATTTTCACATCTGGGCTATCACCTTCTATTCGCAGGTGTTTTTAAAAAGCGATCGCAGTGGTTCGGAAGTCACCTAAAGCTGTTGGTCCGCCTATATGAACACCAACTGCTAGGGTTCCTCATCTCATATAGTGTAAAAACCCGCCCCATTGATTACCAACAAATATGGCTAGTGCGAGTTGCTGACAACACTCCACCTTTAATATAGCCGTCAATGAAAACCATGGTATCAGATAGAAAAAAGGGTAAAGTTGGACCCTATAATATGCTCCCCAGCTTTGGAGTAAAGGACACGTTGATGATGATTATTTAACTATTAAAAAAAATTATGATTACAAAACGAAAATATCGAATGAAAATATCGATTATACAAAATATCGAAATTAAAATTATCGATATATCGAAAATCAGAAAACATCGATATATATCGAAATACCGAATAGTTTGGACAAGTAATTGTTAACCGGGTGTATATGGGCAAATGTCATATTATGGCTTTCGTACAATTGGCTGTGTACTAGTGAAAATAAATCAATTATTATAAAGGAACGAATGATGATTATTTCATTGGCTGCATACTATAACAAAAATTACCCAGCAAATTTTTTCGGATTATTTCAAAACATTGCTGGGTTCAAAAAATTATCTATTATGATTTCAATAAAAATCTTGATATCAGATAGAACAAAGAATTTTCTCGAAATTTTGCTAAGAGAATTGTTATCTATCATGGAGGTCTATGAAACTTATGACAACAGATAGAAAAATAGGTTAAACGGTCTAAATTCGTCATTGATTTTGAGTAAAGGAACGAATGATAATATTTTTTTTATTATTATTACTCCAATTTGCTCACCTCTATGTGTCGTTTTTTATCATCACTGGAAAATGGGAAAACATTTGCGTATGGACAAATCTCATATTATGGCTTTCGTACAATTGGCTGTATACTAGTGAAAATATCCCAGCAAAATTTTTTGGATAAATTAGGAATTTTGCTGGGCTTAAGAAATTATCTGTAATATTTCAATAAAAATCATGGTCTCAGACAGAATTAAAGGTTAAATGATTCATATACAGCCTTGATTTTGAGTAAAGGAACATATGATGATTATTTTATTGGCTGCAATATACTGTCTCGATTTAGAGTAAAGGACCGAATGATAATATTTTTAATTATTATTCGAATTTTTCATAATTGAAAAATAAAATATATTTGGCAAATGACACAATATGATTTCTTAATAATTGATTAACGAAAAATCAATCAACCAAATTTTTCCGATTTTCTAAAAATTTTGCCGAGAGAATTATTATCGATCATGGTGGTCTATGAAACTTATAAGATATCAAATAGAAAAATTGGTTAAATCGTCCTAGATTTTGAGTGAAGGAACGAATGACGGTAATTTTTTTTTATAATTTTCGATTTTGCCATCACTCATCACTGACAAATAGATAAAAAATGATTAAAATAAACAAATGTCATTTTATGGCTGCATACCTACTATATAACATCACGCACTTTTCGGATTATCTCGAAATTTTGCTGGGCTCGATCATTTTATTAAACTATCAGGTAGAACAATGTATTAAATGATTCATATACTGCGTTTTTTGAGTAAAGGATCAAGTGATATCTTTGCTAAAACAAATAGAAAAATACTGAAAAATATTATATTATTGTTTCATAATTGGCTGCATACTGTGCAGCAGAAAACTACCCACCTAAACTTTTCGAATTATCTGGGTCTAAAGAATTATGTTTGTGGTTAATATATCGAAAAGAAACTATATATAACTAATTCTAAAATAATATTTAATCTGACGTCATCATATACAAATCAAATTTTTGCAGCACACCGAAAATTCTTTAAAACTTTCATTTCGACAAAGAAGCTTTTCGGGCGTGGCACACAACTCACCCGCACATAATAAAATGTATCGAATTTTTGCACTCATAAACCTATGATATTATAAACAAAAAAAATTGTTTTTCTTTCAATATTCAAAATAATTTTCTTTTATTATTTCTTTTAGCTCAAACGAATAATTTTTAACAACAAAAAAACAGGATATTTGATTTGGTTTTTGATTTTTATGTACTGTCATATTATATTCGAGAAAAATATTCCAAAAAGATGAAAACAAAGTCAAGAACAGAGAGGGAGAGGCGCAAAAACCAGCCCAATAAAAATGATTGTCGTTTTCATGCACAGGCACCGGGTATTACATAACTTGCACACAGTGTTATCCTCGCCATAGTCATTCCACAATCTTTCTTATATTTGTCTATAAAATATATTTTGTTTTTCCTTACAGTGATTTTTATGCGATTTTTTTTGCTGTCGTGTTTTAGCTATTCAAGCTTATGTTTATTATGTTAACAAATACAAAAATAAAAATAAAAAAAATAAACGAAAAAATATTTTTTAAGTATCCACGTTCTATAGTATATCTATAGAATTCAGGGACGAAGCGTAGATATTTTCTATAGGGAAGCACTATTCGTAGGTTTAAATTTAACTAAATCAGTTAACAGAAATTAAATTTTAAGACAAAATTGAGCCGATAAGTAGCGATTCTTTACTTAAATAATGCACTCATCTCACGCCATACTTTTGTCTCGAGGTGAGAAAAATTATGTGAGATATGACAAAGCGTAGCAATTTTGTGTAAGAAAACATTTTTAAATTCGTAAAATTGTATTCAATTTAACAAAATCATTTAAAAGACACTAAATTGTTAGACGAAATTGCGACCTTTCAGCAGCATTTTTTCACCTAAATAATGCACTCATCTCACGCCATACTTTTGACTCGAGGTGAGAAAAATTATGCAGAAAATGAAAAAAGCTTAAAAGAAGAAAATGAAAAATGGCAATTATCTAAGTGCCATAATGTGTCTCTGCTACATATAATGAATTTGAGAAGTCAATATTTTGATTTACAAAAAAACAATATTTGAGTGATTTTTGTTGGCTTTTTATAGATATGGAAGCATACATGCCATATATAGAATATTCGTCACTGCTATATAATACATATTATCTCAATAATAATATAATATCGCAAGCAATATATTATAAATGAGACATCTTGTGTGTTGTAGACATAAAGCACAAGTAATAAATAAATAAAAAATTTATCGGCTGAGCCACAACAATTTCCCCGCACAAACAAAATTGTTAAAATTTTGGATGTGGTTTTCCTGTTTTAAGAATGTCATCGGAATATTTAATCAATGAAAATTGAAAAAGAAATGAGTAAGTCAATTTTTATGATTTTTTTATCATTACATTGAAATCATACTGAAATATCGAGCAAGGTGCTATATTAGGGATACATACAAAGCGCATAAAATCATAAATTTTTAATTTCTTGTAAATTAACAAATGTTTTTATTTTGTGCATCCTCGTGTTCTTGAGTTTTTAATAAATTATTGCTTTTTCATGTACGTGTGCTTATCGTCGCGTCGTCTAAAAATAATAAACAATTTTGTGGATTTTTTGCAGCCTACAAAAAGAAAATAGCCGAAATTTTAAATATATTTGACACAAAGTGTATTGTAAAAATAAATGGTTTCTTATAAAGCAATGCTCAACAACATTTTTTTATTTTTTATTTTGTATGATGGTTGGTTGGTTGGTTACAGTGGCAAGTCTAGCAGAAATATAGCTAAACTTCAATCAACAAAAAAAATTGTCCTTTTAAAACCACAAGAAACGAAAAAATCCTGAATGATAAATTTTGACAGACCCATTATATCCACTTAGTTGATTTTAGAAAACCAAAGAGATCCTTGATATCCGTAACAGCTATCTGAGACAAGTCAGTAAGTCTAAGTATGTGATTCCCCTAGAAAACGATGTCTCAATCTACTGAGAGCAGGGCACTCACAAATGAAGTGCTCGACCGTCACCGGGACGTTAACATAACAACAACTCGCATTGTGTGGGATCCCCAACCTATCCGCATGGACCCCAATAGCTCATCGAGATATGTCTAAACGAGACAGACTTATAAGTGCGTCTGTTCTATTTTGATTGTACGTATACCAGGTCTTCATGGCCCTACGACAAGAGATAGTTCTGTTCCATCTTAAGTCAACTAAATGCAAGAAAGGGCACTTTTAAGCGATCCTTTGCTGAGTTACGTCATAGAGGTCACCAACAGCTGACAGTTCTTCGTGGCATTGCGTATAACCAATTTTGAGCTAATAATCAAAGATCCAAGAGCTAAAATGCAGCTTGACTGTCTACGACTATTGCAAAATACTGCATATGAGCATCGCTTGCTCTCACTCGCTTACATGCCAGCAATACACTCGCCAAGTATGGGAGGCTGATTGATTCCGATATGTTGAGCAATTCGCAGAAAATACCAGAACCAACTCCATCGTTTAGCTTCGATCAGTCAGTGAAGATCACCTAGTCGAAACCAAACAGTGGGTTACCCTCTGCCCACTGCTCTCTGGTGGGAAACTTAGTGTTAAAGATTTTGTTTAGTTCCAATTTAAGAAACATGTAGTTGAAGTACCAGCTATATTTTCAACTAATAAGTTATATATAATAAAGAAGGCTGTTGTGACCATAAGGGCTATCAAACCAGAACGAGAACTCAGATTTTCTGACAGCATTGTATTTAATGTGAATTTCAGGTGGTAACAAGTTTGTAAAGATATTCAAGGCTTCTGTTGGCGTTGTCTTTAGCGCTCCTGTAACCCCTAGCAAAGAACTACGTTGAATTTGTTGAAGCCTCTTACAGTTATGGCTCTTAACTACAGCTGGCCACCATATAAGAGACCCATACGTGAGAATCGCCTTAAAATAGCCGTGAAAATCCAATGGATCATCCATGGACGAAGGCCGCAAGTTTTGCCAAACGTCTTATTGCACGAGTAGAAGGCCTTCTTAGCACGTTCTTCAACGTTCAACTTTCAGTTAAGTTTAAAGTCTAGTATTAAACCTAGATACATAGCATTAGGGGTTAAAGCAAGTGTGGAACCACCTAATTTTGGAGGCATCCACACGGGATTTTTTTTTCTAGTGAAAAGACAGAGAGTACCCCACCCTAAGGTGTACCTCTGTTGACTTTCCTAACAATTTGACACCCACTTAACTCAGCTCTTCTTTCCACCTCTTTTTCGTTTTTCTGCTATTTGAGACTTTAGTGATAAAATTGGTTAATCAAACCATCAGCTGGAAAAAATTCTCCAAATCGTAATTTTTGTATTAACATTTATATATTTCAACCTAGAACTTTTTTCTTTGTTGTCCAGCTACTCCAAATTTAATGGAAATATTTATTTAAATTAGTACTAATTGGTATTTAAAAGACTTGGTACCATCTTTCTTTTATTCGGTTCTTATAATTTGAGACTTTAGTAATAAAACTTTAATTATCAGACTGGGGTGTCGCCCAGTCGGACAAAATTCTCTAAAATAAAAATGTTCGTATAAAAATTCATCATCTTAAGAAGCGAAACAAATTGTACCATTTTAAGTACTAATTTCTACAGAGTATAGGTAATAATTCCTTACAAAAAATTATACGATTTAAAGAATTTTGTTTGGCTGGGGTCATTTACAGAAAAACTAAAAGGAGGAGGAAAGAAGAGAGTACCAATTCCGTTCTTCGAGTACCAATTTGTACTATATTTCAAACATATCTTTCCACACAGTTTGGAGTTAGCTGTACAACAAATAAAAAAGTCTCCTGCTGAAATTGAAGTTTTATAACAATAGTCCTTTATTTAAAAGTTGAAAAAGGGATGAAGTTACTAATTATTTACTTTATTATATTAGCTTTATAAGTCGTAGATGTTCCACAAATCTTATCCTTTCGAGTTTTTCCTATAATTATTTTTGGAAAGTTACGATATATAATTTTATCAGTAGTGAATGGGATACTACCCAAAGACATAACGTCCAAAAGCTTTAACAAGCTTTTTTTTCTAATTCTTAAACCATAGTATCAAAAACCATGTATAAGAAGACAAGTCGACACAAGAAAATGATAGCTAAAAAAAGCTTACACTGACAAACATATCGCTATAGTCTATGCCGGTTGCTATGTCAAATTAAATTTGATCGTTGAGACGTTATAAAACGTAGCAGCAAAACAGTGTAGACATATCTATATATTTGAATTATCTTTGATAGTATTAACAGGTAAAATATAAACTTATTGCTTAATTTATAATTTTTAGAAAGGAAATTTTTTCGGCCCTTAGCAAAGGCACAAACTTGTTATAGCTTTTGGGCGTTATGTTTCTGGATGTTAGGTGATGTACACATAATCCGAATTTCATCCGATTTTACTGCCCGACAAAAAGTCTAAACAGATTGTTCACACGCAATCTTATGAAAATCGTATAAGCTGTCAAATGGAAATACACGTAAATTGATATATTTAAAATGATTGAGGTTAGGTTTAATCCTATTTTATATATCGGACAGAAAATCGTTCCATTTTTTAATGTCGATAAGACAGATTTGCGTAAGAATTTCATCCGTTTTTCTTTAAGTTGTAATTTTTTCATAATAAAATTGTTTAAATAAAACTAAAAATAATTCTACATTTTTTCTTTGTAATATCTGCAAATATTCATCCCGTAAATTCGTAAATTGCTGTATTTCCGATGGAATCTTAAACAGAAAAAAAAATGAAAAAATCGTATGAAATTCGGATCATGTAATTATCGACTTTGGTAATGTCACCTCACATTTAATATTTTGTCAGATATTATTGTTTCTTTTTCAGAAAATAGTGGCTTAATTTAAAATTATCAAGAAACATTGTTTTGTAATTCTTCTTAATATATTTAGTTTTTACTCTTTAGTTTTTATTTTTATAAAATTGCAGAAATATGAAAATTTATTTAAAGATCTACAAAAAAAACTAATTACTGTAAATAGTTATGTATGCTATATATTCATTTATATGTATAATACTTTTTAACATTTGAAAATATAAAATAGTAAAAATATTGTTGAGAATTAGCAAAATACACAGGAAAAAATCTAGGTGCTTTTTTAACTATTTCATCAGTGTTAAATAGGCACCCACCAAGGAAGTAATAATT
>JANSTW010070007.1:0-20497 GCA_027564275.1 Diadocidia ferruginosa | reverse complement strand
TTTATTTTATACAAACAAAACCAAAACATAGCAAAGTAAACAAAATAAATATTTCTTGTGTACTTAGTTAAATAAATTGACATTTCCTCTATATAATATGATATGTTTTTAAAAAAAAAATTATAATGTCAACGGTTTTATTTCTATTATTTCAATTAAAAAAAAAATCTTTTGAACAAATATCAAATGGAAAAACCTCAACATACAGAAAATATCAGGAGTAAAAATTAAACCGAAAAATAAATAGTTTGTTAAACCTGAGTTTTAAGTGTATATTATGATGTATATAAAAAGAAATGTTTAAATATTTTCAAATATATTATTACTTTTTTCAATATACTAATTGTTATCATAAATAAAAACATTTAATAGAGAAAATAGGCATTTCGTTTTTCGTTTTGTTTAAAGGTGTGTAGGCGTGTATTGGATTTTTAAATAAAGAATTGAAATAAATTCGTTTATCAAAAATTGTAAATCAATTTTTAAATTCGTTTTTTTTTCTAATATTTTTTTTTTTTGCGAAAACAAAATATTTTAACAAAAATATGATAAAAACATTCAATTTAATTAAATACTAAAAGTAAGCAAAAATACCACATTAAAAACTTATAACTATAAAAAAAACTTATTTTAAGTTTAAAAAAAAAAGAAATAAAAATTTGTGCAATAGTTAAATATGGTTTAAACTATATTCAACAAAGATTAATAATATAATTTAAAAAAAAAGGAAAAAACGATGATTTTTGTAGTTATATAAAGAGCAAAGAAAAACTTCGAGGAACTTTTCAATATTATCTGCCCGACAGATAATATTTTATTTTGTTATTTTCAATTTTTTGAATTTATAATTCAATAAAATGTATCTAATATGTAGTTGTTTTTTTTTATGATTTACTATTTAATAATAATAAATTTAAATATAATAAGAAAAATAATTAAAAGCTTTTTTTTTATTAATAAATACTACTAAATCGTATGTATGTGTAAATTTAAGGCAAAAAATATCATCAAATATACCTTTGGATTGTTTTCAATTTTTTTTTCTTTTTCTTTTTTTTTATTGTTACCCTAAAAATGCATTTTATTTTCTTATATTATATATAAAATATCTTAAAATTAAAAGAACAATAAACGTATTGAAATATAAAAAAGTTATTTCTTTCATTTTGTTGTATATGAAAATTGTTTAAAATAAAGAAAAAAATCAATTATTTTATACGTTTTATGAAATGGTTAATATTTTAAATCTTATATTATGCACGTGTGTGTGTGTGTGTGTGTGTTTATTAAACAATATTAAACTATCAGTACAATTATACCGTTTTGTATAATAATATTAATTAATAATAAATAATGTCGAATTATTATTATTATTTTTTTGTAATTATTGTTATCGGTAAATTTTCATTTTTATAATTTAACAAAAAAAAATTCTTTTGTTAAAATTGCAAAGTATGCATAATATAATAAAATTAAAAAAAAATCTTTTGGTATTTGGGAATTAAGAGTACAAAATTGTTTTTTCGTATTTTTTTTTTTTTTTTATTTATTATGGCTCAGATTTATTTGGCGTTGTTTTTTTTTATTATATTTTTTTGGATTTTTGTGAGCATATTAATTAGAAGAAAAATAGGTGAACCAATTTTTTTTTTAAATATTATTGAGAAAGAAAATTTGGTTCGGGGGAATAGTAGCTTTTCTAATTATTAACTTAAATACTGATTTTTATAACCGGTCCATTTAACGTAGCGTGATTCTTTTTTTTTTAATTAAATTGTTAAAAAAAAAATTTTTAATTAAACATTTTTCGTTTAATTGTATATAATTTTCGGTAAAAAATACAAAAAAAACCCATAGATAACAAATGTCTTTTCGTTTTTAAATAATTAAAAGGAAAAATGAAATATATTTTGAAAAAAGCTTAGCATAAGATTCTCTTAAAACTAGAAAACATTTTGCAAAACCAAAACACACTTTCATATAATATTATGATAAAATTGGCATTGTTTTTTTTTATTTGTTTTTAAAGAAATTTGTAATTTTTAAGTTCTTTTTTTTAATTGTAAATAAACGTAGAGGAAAAATATTTAAAATAACTAAAATCTATATAATCGTAAGAAAATGTAATAATAATTATACAAAAAAAAACGAAAAAAAAAACAAATCACACGTTTAAAATACATTTTTTTTTTTATAAATAATCATTAATATGTGAACATAAAAAAAAACATTTAACAATTTATTTTAAATAGATTTTTTTTTGCTTTGTTTGCTTCTTCTTCTTTGTGTTTTAACATAAATTATATAAACATAGAAAATAATTTCTAATTTTTTTTTTGTCATTTTTTAATAATTTTTTTTCTGTTTTGTTGTACAAAACAATTTATAATGATTTAGGATTGTTTTTGGGGACAATCTTAACAAAAAAAAAAGGAATTGTTTTTTATGTAAAAGTAAAAAAATTAATTAAATTTTAAATTAAGACGAGAAAAAATACACATTTTAAAGCAATTTCAAAAAAAAACGAATAAAGTAATATTATATATAATTGCAGCAAAAAATGCTCTTATACATACAAATAAAGATAATAGTAATATAATAATAGTACAACAAAAAAATATTCAATAAAATTAATATTTTTTTAAAGGTTTTTGATTTTTTTTTTTTTTTCATTTTATACAAAATGGAATTTTTTGATTTTTTATTTTTTGTGTCATCATAATAATGAATTGAAAAATCGATAAAAATTGATTTTTCTTTTAGGTGTGTAAACAAAAACAAGTAAAATATGAATTTTCTCTTTGGAAAAAAAAGGGAAAAGCAAATGGATTAAAAAAATAATGGGGGGGAGGGGTCAAAACAATTTTTAAATAAAAATAATTAAAAAAAATATATAAATATCAATAGTATTTTGTAAAGTTGAAAACATCTTGAAACAGAGATCAAATTTAATTTAACGATTTGGTTTGAGAATTCTTGCTCTGGCGGTCAATCACGGAACATAGAGTGTATTGAGCACTAACACATGATGATTATTTTTGGCAAGTGTCACCACATATCCCTCCGACGTTATCTTTAGTCCACAACAACGAGACACCTGTTTGTTTTAAAAAGGAAAAGAATTAATAATAAAAAAAAAAAACTAAAATCCAAACACTGCTTACTTTAACATATGGACACTCGAATTCTGATTGTAAGACTCCTTCACGTGAAAAACAAGCAACATGGAAACGATTTCCATGTGAATCACCAATTAGAACATCTCCAGCATCAGATATATCGATTCCGTTTGGAAAACATGTTGTTTTTTCATGTCCAATACGATATTGAAAAGTACCATCGTCCTTAAAGACAGCTACACAGTGTCCTTTAAAGTCGCAAACATAAAAGTCTGAACCTAAATAGTAAATGGAAACAAAACATTGGTTTATCTAAGTCAAAGAAAGAAACGGCGAATCTGCAGTATAGCGAATATGCTCCAAATAGGACCCCACCCCTCTATCCTGTAAAGGGTCATCCACGACAAAAAATTATACTACTACTGTTGTGGGAACCCCTATCCCCCCTAACGTTTGTATGAAAAATATTTAAATATAAATATTTATAGGGGTTGTGTGTATGTAAATGAAAGGTCTTGACAAGAGCTACAATTTTAGTTCTAAGAGTTGTAGTCCATCGTCCTCCCATCAGCCTCCAGGAGGGGTTTAAAGATTTCTTAGAAGGAACATTTTATTTATCTGTCTGCAAACAGAAGGGGGAACGATGGATTAAAACCATTAGAACTAAAATTGTAGCTCTTTCAAGACCTTTCATTTGAATATACACAAATGTATTTTTGATATTTTTCCTGCAAACGATAAGCCCCTTCCATTTTGAAATGGGGGGTAACCCCCTAAGTTTACACCACAAAACTGGGGGGGGGGTTTCCCCCAAAAGACGTAGTATAAGTTTTTGGTCGGGGAATGACCCTTTACAGGATAAAAGAGGTGGGGTCCTATTCGGAGCATATTCGCCAAATAAACCGCATTCGATCATTTTACCACTTATTGCGATGTCAGACGGTTCACGCATATAGTCACTACAGTCAAACCAATGAACCAAATCGCCGTCTTCGGATATAATAAAAACAGTTGGCGACACGCTGTCAACAGCAACAATGTGTCCCTGATTTGTTACAGCCAATCCGGCAACTATATCAATGTAGCTACAAAAAAAGACGATTAGTCCAACAAAATTATACAACAAAATTTTTAAAAAAAATCTAACCGAATGGCAATTTTCTTGATAAAATGTCCGTTTTTCGTAAATATTTGCATACGTGACCGTTCATTGCCACGATCGCATACAACAAATTTACTATTTGTACGCATTACGGCCACCTTGCGAGGATACCATAATTGACCTTCTTCCTTACCAGGTACTCCAAATTGAAATTTAAACGCGCCAGCCTTGTCGAAAACCTGACGAAAGAGAATTGAATTAAAACAGGTACAGAAGGAATGTTACGACAAAATATTACTTCAATTCTGTGATTATTTGTATCGGCAACGATAATTTCCTCTTCTACGCCCAAACAAAAACCATGTGGCGAATTAAATTGTGCCTTTGATGTACCCAACGAACCGAATTTACAACGAATTTGCATTGCGGTTGCTTTTGTACGACCTGGCTGATTTAATGCATTTGCACTTAATAGACTACCGCCACCGTTACCAACGCCACCACCACCACAACCCATACCACTCATATCATCGTTTATCGATGAACCAATTGGTGATGTTGGTTGTGCCATATAATCATTGAGCAAACCAGTTACATTGTCCATACCGGGTGATGGACCACGAGCCAAAAGATTGTTTCCTATAGAAATATGAATGCGTGTCTAATAAAAACTATCTTCAAAAATATTTTTAGTTTAACATTTTACCATTATTGTTAAGACCAAGCTTGGCCAATGCTTGCAGACTATTGAATGCTCGCTGATCACCAGATATTAAATCGGCTAATGTAAATTGGGGAGATGGACTAGGATTTGTTGATCGTACAATAGAATCAGTCATATCGTTTACAACAACATTATCGGCCAAATTGGCCAAACGATGCAAATTGTATTCGGCTATGCTTGATAAACCGCTAACCATATTGTTACCAGTCGGAACAACAGCAGACGATTGACCATTTACGGTCATTGAATTGCCCATTAGTTGTGGCGAATCAGGTGACAAAACGTTGCTCGGCATCATAAAATTATTATTGCCTATAACCGACATGTCTCCGTCAAATGACGATTGCATCGATGTTGGCAAAGATATTGGACTGCTTGCAGTTACCGAACCGGTCAGGGCTCCCTGAGAACTGTTACAGGTTCCGTTGGTCTTATTTAACATCGGTAACATACCCGGAAGTGTAGGCGGAGGCGTACTCTCCTTAGGACACGGTGTTGACTCGGTTCGAAATTTACCAAATGCATCTTGTGCTAAAGCCTCAAATGTCTTATATTTGGAATCAAATTGTAGCGAAAAGTGTATATCAACTTGTGGTGCGGTGTTGACCAATTTAATTAATTGTACGGCAATTAAACGTTTTAAGCTAAGCAGTTCGGCGCCGTTTGCTTGCTCCAATACTTTTTCTGTAAATTTCACAGCACTGTCAATTTTTTCCATAGACTTCTCAACGCTATGCATCAAATCCATAATTTTTAATTCTCTCTCCGAATGCAACTGTTCCAATTCCTTGAGTGCATCTTCCTGGCATTGTTCCAATATCTTTTTAAACCCTTCATAATTCTCATTAATGATGTCTCTGGCCATATCATGTTGACTTTGTAATTCGTTCAATGAATTGCCCAAATTTCCGCTGGCAACATCACAATACTGAACCTTATTGTTTGCATTCACCATGAGGTCTTCAATTTCGGATCGCATACGTTTCTCAACATCTGCAATTAACTCATAATGATGTTCTCGCATTTTATGTTCCACATTCAAACAATCTGGACACACAACGAGCTGACAATTGAAGCAATAGTACTTGACAATTTCACTGGTATGAATGGTACAGTACAATGGCTTGTGAATGGCAACTTTTTCGGTCGAATTTCTCAAGTCGCTTAGCAAAACCACGGTATGATTTTCAAAACAACGCATATATTTGTGAGCATTATCACAGGCAGAACAGAGAAAATTTGCGCACTCGTTGCAGCGGGAAATTGCATTCTCTTTGCTTGTACACGCTGTACACGCAATGGCACCCGGTTCCACAGCGTTAAGGTCAAATATGTTCGTGAAAACGTAGTCCTGGTGTAGAGTCGACGCACCACTTATGCCAACCTTTAATAAGATACAAAATAATTTTACTTTTGGAATATTTTTATATTGGAAAAAACTAAGTTTTTTTTCTAAAGTTAAAAAATGTTTCAAGGCTGGGCGAAGAAAAGTACGCTTTGCCCAAGACGACCCACTATTTTATTTGAGAATAGCTTTACTTTGAATTAGACCGATTAGCCTGTTTTAAAATATTAACATAAGATACAACATAATTTGAATTAAATTCAAAAGAAGAGTTCTTCCTACACACCTTGGAGGAAAAGGGGTTACAATTTTCGTAAAACAAAAAATATTTGTTCAGGGGAAGATAAGGAATATAATTTGTTATAGTAGTAAATGGGAGGGGTTTAAATTTTTGTGGACAATTTGGCTAAACTACACTTTAGGCGCCACTTCCTAACAGAACCTCTCAGGGGACCCTCCCCGAGGGGGAAATCACTTACGGAAATCATGGGACAAGGGTGCGGAAATCATTTCGAAAATCACGGAAATCATTTCGGGGATTAGAAATATTTTTCGGAAATCAGAAATCATTCGGATATCAGAAATCACGGAAATCAGAAATCATTTTTGGAAATCAGAAATCACGAAAATCATAAATCCTTTTCAGAAATCACGGAAATCAGAAATCATTTTTGAAAATTGAAATCAGAAATCATGGAAATCAGAAATCATTTTCAGAAATCACGGAAATAATTTCGGAAATCGGAAATCAGAAATCATTCTCGGAAATCAGAAATCATTTTGGAAATCGGAAATCAGAAATCATGGAAATCAGAAATCATTTTCGGAAATCACGGAAATCAGAAATCATTTTTGGAAATCAGAAATCATTTTTGGAATTCGGAAATCATGGGACAACATTTTTGCTAGTGGTTTCCCCCTCGACCCTCCTATACTCCGAAAACCACTATAACACTTGGTGCTCTTACCCCTCTCTCCCCTTGAACAGGGGAAGGGTCAAAATTTAAGAAAAATTGTTATTTTGGAATTATTTCGGAAAGCAGAAATCATGGGACACAATTTTTTCTAGTGATTTCCCCTCCGTTTAAAACTGTTATAGATTACTGGTACCTTTAATTTGACACCCACTAAATTTTTTTTATTTCGACCTCCCTCCTTGGTGGAGGGTGAGAGTTCGTTAGGGCCTTTATAATGCAGGGGACCTTCTCCCGAGTCACTTTATATATTTTGTTAGTGAGGAAACCACCCCCTAGAGCAGTGAAGGGGTTCAAAGTTTCAGATAAAAACGTAAAAATTGAGATTGCGACGCCAGCTTTTATATTTTCTAATGACGTAACAATCTCAATTTACGTTTTTTTATCTGAAACTTTGAAACCCTCCCCCGCTCTAGGGAGTGGTAAGAGTGGCAGCAGGCTCCTGAAGCGCCGGTAAAGTGCATTTTTGCCAAGAATTGTAAAACAAGGCATGGGGTTCGGGGTGTTTTTACTTTCCGATCGCAGTAAACTACGTCTAACTAAATAGTTTACGTTACAAAATTTCGGATTTAAAAAAAAAATCCAAGATGAAATATTTTTATAGACCAACCACTTACCTTCGTTGGTTGTTTGCAATCCGGACATATGATGGTACAGTTTATTTTAGTCGTATCGCCAGCTTCATCAATCAGTAACTTATCCAGGCAACCTTCGCAAAAAACATGCAAGCAAGACAGTACACGTGGAGAAACAAAACTTTTCCTAAAAATAAAATCGATTGTTAGAAGATGAAAAAAAGAAACTCTCAAAAATACTTACTTGCAGATTCTACAATCCTGTTCAGGATGTTTATTGTCCGAAAGTGATTCGTCATCTTCCAGCGACCCATGATCGGCATCATCATCACAATTTTCACAATCGTTTTCAACAACACCATCTATTGCCCCAGTACCAACACCATCGCTACCTCCATCGGCATCACTGCCACCGCTGCCACCACTACCACCACCCCCATTACACTCCAACGAATCAAACATTTTTAAATTATCAATATTTAAGTCAATCGTATTATTATCAATAAATTGATTATTTGTTTGACTGAAAATTTCAGCCGAAGCCATAATTAAAAGAAGAGACAAAAAGTTAAACTTTAAAATATAAAAAAAAACTGATTTGAGTTTGTTTTCTTAAAAAAAAAATACTTTAACGCATAAAACTTCACAACGATAAAAACGATAAACTCGCGACAAAACAAAAATAAAATTAAAAAATGTTTTCTTTTCAAACGGTAAGTCTTTTAAAAACAAAAAATCTTTTTTCCTCTTCTGTTTTATTTGGCCAGAAATTAAAGGACAAAACTTGCTCCATTCACACTTGCATAAAATAATTAATTGTTGAAATTCTGTGAATCTCTTCGTTAGGCAGCGCCAAAAATTCTTATTTTATTTAATTGCAGCAGCTGCCAAATTGTGTTTTAAGTTAAGGCTTCAGGATTTTTTTCTTCTATTAGTGAACAGTCTTGCCCAAAGTCTGTGAATAAATTGAATAAAAATGTTGGATAAAACGTGCTTTTATTACCTAGGTGTGTAGCGAACAAAACAGTTTTTTTAAATATTTTAAAATTGTTCGTTGTCATGGAGATTTGCGTGTAGCAATTTTTTTCTACAAATTAGTAGCCGCGTTACGCAATATTTCGGTTAAGTAGATCGCGAATGTTTTTACTTTTTATATACGCAGTTAGTATAGAATAAAGAACATTATTGTAATCATCGTGAAATTTTGAAAAATTAAAAAATTTAAAAAAAAATTGACTAGTCGTCCGTCCGTCCATCCGCACTACAAAGAACACAAAGAAATTTCAATGTTCTCATTATTTAGCACATCAAGAATTTTACTCTACAGGAAAATAAAGTAGCTTCAATCACTTGAAATTTGGAAGGGATATTTTTTTCGAGATTTTTGTTTCGGGTTTTTATTATTTTGAATAGAGATTTTGAATATAGGGTAGTAGCAGTTAGCACAACAAACAACATAACCTCAAATGTTATATGAAAAAAAAATTAAAAATCACTTACGGAAAACATGGGACAAGGGTGCAGAAATCATTTCGGAAATCGAGAAATAATTTCGAAAATCACGGAAAGAAATCATTTAAAAAAATCAGATATCATTTTTAAAAAATCAGTTCGGAAATTAAATAAATTAAATTAAATCAGAAATTATTTTCAGAAATCACGGAAATCATTTTCAGAAATCACGGAAATCATTTTCAGAAATCACGGAAATCATTTTCAGAAATCACGGAAATCATTTTCAATCTAGGAAATCAGAAATAATTTTCATAAATCAGAAATCATTTTGTGAAATCACGAAAATTATTTCGGAAATCAGAAATAATTTCCGGAAATCACGGAAATCATTTCAGAAATCAGAAATAATTTTCGGAAATCAGAAATCATTTTCAGAAATCACGGAAATCATTACGGAAATCAGAAATCATTTTCGGAAATCACGGAAATCATTTTCGGAAATCACGGAAATCATTTCGGAAATGAGAAATCATTTTCGGAAATCAGAAATCATGGGAAAATAATTTTGCTAGTGGTTTCTCCCGTCCATCTCTCCTTCCAACTTTCTGTCCGTCTGCTGTCCGTCTAACTATCCGTCCGTCTATTTGTTCGGCCGTGCATTCATTTGTTTTTATGTCCGTCAGTCCGTCTATCTATCCGTCGGTCTATCCGTCAGTCCATATGTTCGTTCGTCATATTTGTCTGTCAGTCCGTTTGTGCGTTCGTTTGTTTGTCTGTTCACCCATTTTTCCGTTTTTCGCTCGTCTTTCTCTTCGCCCTCTGTAGGAGCGTCCGTCCGTTTCTCCGTCCGTCCATCTATCCGTTCGTCTGTCATTCCGTTTGTCGGTCTGTCTGTTCGTTTGTTTGTCTAATCCGTCTGTTCGTCTAACTATCCGTCCGTCCGCACGTCTGTCCGTCCATCTCTCCGTCCGCACGTCTGTCCGTCCATCTCTCCGTCCAACTGTCTTTCCGTCTGTCTGTCCGTCCGACTGTTTGTCCGTCTTTCAATTCAACTATTTATCTGTCCGATCAACTGTCTGCCTGATAATATGTCTGTCAGAACATCTGCTTGTCCACCCATCTGCCTGTTCCTCGCACAATCTTTTAAATACCAGACAGAAGAAACTACACTAATGGACGGATTTGACCACATTTTAGTAAGGGTGAGATTTGAACAATGGTCACATACACAGGTATTGCATTTGAGATCTCTAGATGAAATAAGAGTGGGGTTTCATACAAATGTTTTGTGAAAATAACTATACGAGCATATGGAGGATTATGGTCTTTGGGTCAAAGGCAGAAGGGAGCTCTCATACAATTTTTGAATAAGTCCTTAATCTTTACTAAATAATTGACAATAAATATACCTGGCACTACAAACCAGAAATTGTCATTGGGTGACAATTACTATGCTAGGAACAACCAATTATTGTCACGTCCTGGGGTGACAATAACTAAAAGTGCCCGGTGATGATGATGCTTACCACATCGTTGCAATGCTTGCGCGATAGGTAAAGGATGGATTTGGTTTTAATTTTAATTTCAGAAATTTTTCTGAGAAACAATTTTGCGCTTGACGGCAACCGGAAATACCGTTCCACCTTTCTAGGTGCTTCTTCTGGCTAATGGATTTAACCAACCTCTTTATTGGACACCCCAAGAGCCGGTTCGGGGCCGAACCACGCAGTTTCAGTCCCTTTCCTAGCCAGTTCATCCGATTTTTCGTATCCTTCGACACCGGCGTGTCCCGGCACCCAAATTATGCGGATCGTGCTATTGGAACCGAGAGTATTTAACAGCCTTTTACACTCGTCGATCATTTTCGAGGAGGTGAGTGGATTGCTAAGATTTTTAGAGATGCAAGGGTTGCCTGACTATATTACAAGTGCGAAAGTTTCTGCTTGAAAAACCGTACAGGTTTTTCCAAGACTATAGACTATAGGAATTGTGGTCCGAACTAGGTGAGAAAGTATATCGAAGAAAAAAAGATCCCGCGACAGGGACAAACCCCCCAAGCATAAAATAGGTTAAAGTTAAATTCGATTAAAATCAAATTTTCGTATTATTTAAAATTATTCTAGTTAATAATGTAATTTAGTTTTTAGTCCTACTTATCGCAACCACATTGCATAAAATTAACATAAAAATCAATTTTACTGAATACGTTTAAGTTCTTTAATAAAACAGTTGCTGGTTACTACACATTAGGTTTTACATAATATTTCAATCAATATAGAATAAATTGCGCCTATATTATCGTACCCACCAGCACCATACAATGTAACTTTATGTTTAGTTTGAATAAAATCAAAAAATCAAATGGAATAAATTTGGTTAAATAATACCGTCCGGTAAAAAAACGCACGAAATAATTTGCATATTAAAATATTCCCAATAATAATTTGGGATTCAAGCGAATTATCGCTGGAATGCGAAGAATCAACTTCATGTACATTTTTAAACCATGTCACTCTCACCAATTATAGAAAACAAAATTGCAGAAGTGCAGACTATGATGACTGCGAATGTATAAATAGGTTGGTGGACTGGGTTGAAGTGCGCAATGCAGATAATGTGTGTGGAAAGTAGTGGCCTGTAGCCGTGTCCTTGAGCCAAAAAAAAAACTTTTATGTGTACAATTTATAGGGCGAGAAAAGTCAAGTACACAAAGGTACGACAAATGCGACGACTAGGTTTCTATTGTTGTAAAAATGTTTTTGAAGGGCAAAATTAGAAGAATTCTCAGATATGTCATCGCATTCCCCCCGTTCTTTACACACACACTACACAGTGAATGAGGTTAGCTGTATTCTCTGATATTTTCAGTGTAAATTAAAATCGTTTCCTCATTATATTGCAATTTCTAGTTATTCTCAGAAATATTGTTAAGACTTTTATAAATATAAATTTTCCTTCACAAATCCTTCCATTCAATCCACCACACTACCACCAGAAAAAAAAACTTCCTGCAATTTACACAATCCAATGAGCCAATTTGCACACATTTTTCGCAAACAACCAACACGTTTACCTCTCAACTTTTTATCGCAAGCTGATCACAGCTATCGGTTTAGTAGTTTAACATAAATTATTTCGAACAATTTCACCATTTAATTAGTTTTTTTTGGAAAATTTATTCTTACCTTTGCCATGATGAAAATTAATGCGAAAAAAGAAATGGCGCCTTGGTAGACTACTCGAGTCAAATGACAACTACTGCGTTAAAAATATGCGCGCCGGTAAAAAATGCGCAGAAAGAAAAAAAAATAAAAATGGCCGAAATGAATGCGTTTAATGTATACGCGAAAAGTCCCAACGCAGGCAATTTGAAAATGTACGTAAATACGTATGCGCCGGTTTTGACATTATTTTATCAAAACAATTATTAATATAAATTATTATTTATATTATAAATTAAAATTATAATAATATATCTTATAATAAAAAACATAAAATAATATTATTACCGCGTAAAAATTTAAATCATCCACTGAACTTTTTTGACACAAACCATTGAGCCGATGCGAACGCATCCTGACAATTTAAAAATAGCGCGTACCGCTAAATATAAATATTGTAAACAAATGTCTCATGCAATGAAACAAATTGCTGCGAAAAATGTTGGTTTCAAAATTGAATTAATGAAATGGAGTAATCGTATGGATTTGTTGGCTATAAGCAATGACAAAGGTATAATAATATTGTTGATATTTAATAAGTAAAAAAACACTCAAGCATATGTACAGGTGAAGTGATAGTGCAACGATTAAATTGGCAAAAAATTTGGACACATCCGCCACCAAATGAAGGTGTAAAAGTTCGCGGCATCGATTGGAGACCGGGCGAGAAAATTATTGCTGCCGGTAAGATGAGATCAGCGAGCATTTAATAATCTGTATTCTACAATTTGATTCTATATAATAGGCTATAGTACGGGCTTAGTAGTTCTGCTAGACATCGAAAACCAAACCGAAATTCATTCAATTCAATTGGACGGCGACATTGAATGTTTTGGCTGGACACAAAATACTGAAGAAGTTAAAGATGACGGATTATACGACTTTGAATTAGAAAATCCTTTGGTAAATTTTTAAATCTTTGTTAGCCATATTTGATTTATTTACATTTTTAGAATAATCATGAGATCTACTTGCCTCCATTGCCAAGTTTTAATTCTCTATCGTCGACAGCACGTAAAACGGATTACACGAGTATGACCAAATCCTATGCCCAAAAGGTTCTAAACGTATTAATGGTGGGCCTTAAAACGGGCATTATTCACCTGACAGTATTTGGTGTTTTGCCTTGTGGTCAAATAGACATTGGCAAACATTTGAATTTAAGGCCGGAAGACTTTCAAATAGTCGATGCTAAAATGAGTGGGGATTTTAAGCACATATTTGCCTTTGTAAAACTTCAGTCTTCTCTGCAATTGTTAATATTTGAGAATGAAAAATTTCCGAAATATTCATTGCCATTGTTGAATGTTGCCATAAAGCATGGTTATATATTGAATACGATGGCGTAAGTATATTTGCGAGGGGAAAATCACTAGAAAAAATTTTGTTCCATGATTTCTGATTTCCGAAACGATGTTCGTGATTTCCGAAATTATTTCCGTGATTTCGGAAATAATTTGTCCCATGATTTCCGAAAGTGGGTTCCCCCTCGTATATTTGAATGCGAAATTTCATGAATCTAGTTACATATTGTAACATTTATTTTTGTACATCGCAGTTACATTGACGAGATAATTCAATCGGTGATCGAAGCATGGGAAACGGTTTTACTGGAAATGGACAATAAATTGTCAAAATATGCCAGTTCACAACCGCCAGGTTCTGTTTCGGCTGATTTTTTAGAATTACTAATGAACGGTATGCCGTCCGAAGCACTTGAGATATTTCTAACAAGGTTCGTTCGATACGATAAATAGTGAATTTTTAACGGACGTCACGTCTTGCTTATGAATTGACACAGTCTTGAAGTTTTTTTTTTAATTTTGTATGGGAAAGTCTGGTTTTAAATAAATTAAAAAAGTGTTGAAGCCACATGCGTTAAATTGTGAGCCGAGCTAGCTATTTAGTAAAGCTAATTTATAGAAATAAATTAATTATTACCTTTGTTTCGACTTAATTAACTTGATTTAAATTTAATAAATTAGCTTTAATTAATAATATCTAACTCGGCTCACAATTTTACAAATGTATCTTCAACACTTTTTTTAATTTAATTAAAACCAGACTTTCCCATACAAAATTTAAAAAAAAAACTTTCAGACTGCGTACATTATCCTGCGACATCAGCAGTGTCCTAGAGTAACGGGTGAAAATTCACTATTAATTTATAAATTATAACTTTGTTACCTAATACAATTTTATTCTAGAGATCTAACTGAAAAAGGTTTAAAAAAACTGGGCAATTCAATTGAGATAAGCTATTCGACAATCCAGAAATTGGTGATAAAACCATTGCACAGTGGAATATTGAATATTTGTTATCATTTGAACAATATCAAGGGGATGAGTCGAAACACTTATTACTATAAGGTAGTACATTTAACTGTACCAAATTAAATTGTTTCCTTTGTAACACTATAATTTTTCACAGCCAATATTGGGCGATTTATCCAATGAGGCTAAAAAAAATGCCGGCTCCTTTTTAATTAAGTCTCTTGAGCTGCAACAAACAATTGAACAGTCTACGCGGGATTATAAAATATTTTGGTGTTGGCTATACGGCATTATAATACGTTTAATGGACGAAACAGTGCCGGACGATATTGCGGCCGTCTCTCAACAAGACATCATCTATTTGGCTGAATTTCTAAATAATTTTGATAGATTTTCGGAAAAAGACGAAGAGATGGCCAGCAGCACGTTCAACAATGAGACAAATGTGTCAACCACAACATCAAGTCAACGTAAAAAATTCAATTTAGAACGTGTTGGACAATATTTAGAGGATCAAAATTTACAAACAGAATTAAGAATCGATTTAACACAAAAGTGGATACAGCTTTTGGACAATAACGAATGTTTAAAGGAATGCGATCTAATCTATCCGCACGACAAACAATTTTCGTTAGTTCAACAACACAATAAATTGAAAGACAGTTTGAAAGAACTATTTTTACGACCCGAAAGATTAATTGGCTCTGAGTTTGCGTTAAAAACCGCAATTAATTGCGTAAACAATCTCGGCATAGATTCGATTATCTCAACCAGTTATGTAAACGTTGAAACTGCATCTCGCGTAAATCTGATCGCATTAATCGATAACACTACGATGTGTTTCATCGAAATCGATCAAACGAACGGTGAACTTGAATTTATAAAAGCAAGTCAGTTAGAATTTGGGCCCAAACCAGAAAATGATGACAAATTTACGGCATTCGGCGATATACTCTTTCGTAACGTACAATTTTACAATGAAGAAATGTTATCAATGCTTTTGTACAATCGAATTGAAAATCGTTCATTTAATTGTTTTGTACAATTTCCATTTCAGCAAATACAATCACAATTACAGAAAATTCAATTGCATTCGAATGCAAGTGATAAGGTTGATCTTACGACTAAAATTGGAACAAAGAATTTCTTTGATATTATCGATCCACAATTGATACGGACAATTGAAGGAAGTGATGGTTATATTATATCTGTGTCTGGTAGTCGTAAGGTAAACTGCAATAGCCTGCTTAATAATAAGTATTAGCCACTATGAAAAATTGTGTCCCACTGATTTCCAAATTTCAAATATTTCCAAAATGATTTCCATTTTTTTTAAATGATTTCCTATTGATTTCCAAATGATTTCAGTTTTTTTAAATGATTTCCATACGGTTGTCCCATGATTTCCAATAGTGGTATTACCTTTGCTTATTTATATATAGTTATTCCACGCAAAGAAAAAAAATAGTTCAAAATGTATCGAAAGCAAGCGCTGGTCTACAATATACTAAAAAATTACATGGACATTTTTTTGATTTTATATTCATTACAATATAATAAGGAGTTTGTATGAAAATAGTTCAAGCTTTAATTTAGGTTAAAATGGTCCAATTGGCGTGACCCATATTTTAAGTTTTATGATCCCCTGATTTAGAAAAAACTAAAAAATAACAAATGTCCGCAAAATATCAGACACAAGAAAGTTTTACACCAGTGGACGGAGTTGGCCAAAATTTGGTGGGGGTACTCTTGGATTGCATTCGGGATCTATAGCTAAAAGGGGTGATGGACTCCCATACGATTTTTTTGATAAATTTTTTCGAAAAATATGAGCATATAGAGAAAGTTTTTTATCAGAAGATGGATTTGGCCAAATTTTAGGAGGGGTGAGTTTTTAGTAATCCTTTACTCTTCGATAGAATTTGGAGTCATTAGATCAAAGATTAAGGGGGGCTCCCATACGATTTTTTTTTATAAAAATCGCCCAAAAGTATAAGCATTGAGCATATAGAGAAAAAAATTTACCAGTAAACGGATTTGATACTCTGGAACTGCATTTGGGATCTATAGCTCAAAGGGGAGGGTGGGCTCCCATACGATATTTTTGATAAAAATGGTCGAAAAATATGAACAATATACAGAAAGTTTTTTTTACCAGTGGTCAGTTTTGGTCAATTTTTTTAGTAAGGCAGAGTTATTAGTGGTTCCATACTCTAGTATTGCATTTAGGGTTTATATGTCAAAGAGGAGGCTTCCATACGATTTTTTTGTGCTATAAATGGCTTTTTAATATAAGCATAGATAGTTCTTTCCTGTTAAACGGATTGGGCTCGAAATATATGAACATATAAGTATTTGAATTTTGAACTATGGATATTCTGGCACACTCCTGCCGTCACGACTTAAAAGTGAAACAGACATAATTTTAAGGGGGGAATGTAAGAATGATCATGAGAGGGTTTGAGGAGTTTGGTCAATTTTGGTGTAAGGGACTAATTTTTTGTTGTTGTAAATATCTAATAGTTCACATTTTTTGTTCTAAAATTTGAACTAATAGAGAATGTTTTGGTTTGTGTCCATTTTCAAATGTTAAAATATAGTAAAAGCAGCATCCCATGTGTCTACTGGGGGCTGTCGGACCGATTTTTTTTGCGTTGAATAACTATAAATAAATAAGCAAAGGTATTACTAATGACAACAACATAGAATTAATATATTGTCCCTTTTCAGGTAATCTCGTTGCTATCTGAATCACAAAAACGTATACGTTTATATGAAATGGAAGTGGAGGAGGATGAAGAAGATCTATTGGACAAAGATACCTCGTCACAAAATGCCTGCAGTTTAGATGTAAGCAAAGAATCTTGTCAATCAAATTAGTTTATTAATTAATTCGCCTGTTAAAATATTATTAGAAATAAAACCCGATATTGTGTTAGATATGAAAATAGATTTTATTTATACAATTTATAATTTATTATAAAACTCAATTTACACTACACCTTTTTTAACATATGTCATCCTTAGGTATGTGTCTAAAAAACAGTCAGCGGGACACAAATTTTAAAATATTTTTTTAATATTCCTTTCAGAATTTATTTTATCAAATGAAATTTTTTGTTAAATTTTGTGGTTCAAGTCTATTTTTTAGACACAAACATTAGGAGACATATGTTAAAAAAGGTGTAGTGTAAATTGAGCTTAAGTCAACAAAAGTAATTGGGTTAATTTTGCTTTGTTTCGAACACACATTCACCGGCAATCCACGTAGACCAAACCGATAAATCATCGCCAAGTATTATAAAATCAGCATCAGCATTAAAGTCTAGCGTTCCCTTCTGTTTATCGATATTCAAACATTGAGCTGGGTGCAGAGAGGCAGCTTCCAGTGCATATACTATTGAACATCCTAATATTTAGTTAAAGGCAAGCAATTAACATTTTTGTTATCTTTCATCAACTTAACTCATAATTCTACCTGTAGATTTATGCAGAATCTTTACACATTCTGATAGGGCAGCAATACTTCCACAAAGTGTTTCCGTGCCGGCCACATAACAGTTTCGTCCTTGAATTTCAACTTTTAATTGACCAATGTAATGTTCTCCTTCCGAATAGCCTAAGGCAGAAATGGCATCTGTGACCAAAATCAATCCATTTGGATTGGCTCGATAGGCAATTCGTAAGGCTGATGGATGTGTATGAGCACCATCCGAAATAATGCCAAAGAAAACTGTCCGATCTTTAGGTATCTCTTGTGAAGTTAAAAGACCAACAAGACCCGGATCACGATGATGAAACTTAATAGGAAAACAGATTTATAAGAATATTTTAAGTTTTGTATATAAAATTATCCTACCGGTAACATTGCGTTAAATAAATGTGTTATTAAATTTGAGCCACTTTTTATAGCTGCTTCTCCTTCACTTAAATTGGCCATTGAATGGCCCAACGCTACTGTTATATTTTGAGCCGCGAGATCTTCTATAACAGAAAGAGCGTTTGGTTTTTCCGGAGCCATTGTTATAATTGCAACATTTTCCAAAGAACCATACGTTGACAAAAGCGTCGCTGTACCATTTGTAAAATTTTGAATAAACTCTTCGGGATGAGCACCCTTTTTCTGACTATTTATGAACGGTCCTTCAAGATGCAGACCCAATATAGTTGCACCGTGCTTTCCTCCTTTTTGTTTTTTTATTTTTGGCACAACAGTGTGATAGGTGGAGACGGGAGATGTTACCATTGTTGGACAGAACGATGTAACACCATGGGCTAAAATCTTTTTAGCTACCATTTGAACACCTTCCTCGATATTTTCTATATTATTCGCAAAGTCAATACCAAAACCGCCTAAAAATGGTAAATTGTGACGTGACACATCGTCGTAAGTATACAATAATGAAATAAAAATCTTTATACTCACCATTTATTTGTAGGTCAATGAAACCAGGCGCTATTAAACCACCATTACAGTCTATGGTGTTATTGGCAAATCGTTTTTCATCGAAGAAAACTTTTTCTGGATCAATAATTTTGCCATTTCTTACCCACAAGTCATCCTTCACGATTTTATGATCTCTCAACAACCGGCAATTTGTGAATTGAGTTAGTTCATTCATTATATTGTATTACCAAAAACGCGCTAAACCAAATTTACTAAAAAAAGAATATATTTTATTGATTAATAAATTGGAATATTTTTCAAGTGATAAACTTTCGGCTTTTAGCTGTATACTAAAATTACCTAATCTTATATATGGCTCGACTCTATAATAAATTTTATATAACATTCACTGATAATAATACGCGGCCTACAGTATATCGACTATTATTATTATTGAACCTACAAAAACTTATTTATATAAAATACTTACTACACATACAATTTAGTCAATATTTATAATTGATATTATTATTTATGCAACTAAATTAAATAAAAATCAATTATGATTTCATAATTTATGTACGAAATATTTATATTAAAATTGTTGTTTACATTTTGTATTGTTAATAATATAATCTTTTGTCCAATGACCTTTAGCATATGATAAATACAGTATATTATATTATATAGCAGCAGCTGTTAGTTGCGTTGGTATTTTTTATTAGTGTGCGTTTGACGGCTACATAATATACCAAGTCTAGTACGTTTAAAATTTTAAATCTATACCATAAATTTTAACTATTTCCGGTTGCGGCGAGATCGTTATTATAATTTGAATTTGAAAATAGTAATTAACTTATGCGATATTATTTTGATAGAAGTTTCTTTTTATGAAGGAACAATTTTTATGACCATATTGGTATTTGGTATATGAGGCATATATAGTTAATTATATATAATATTGCTGGGGTCCATTAGATAAAGAAATAAATCCAATAATCTTCATATTTAGTATAGGATAGAAAAAAGTGCATCCTATTTATATATATTTAGGTAATTTTTTCAATGAAAAGGCACAAACAATTTTATTAATATTGATGTTTTTTGCATATAAAAAATATTTTACCGATTTTTCATACAATCTGTTTTGCGACTGCAGATTTTTTATGAATAGCGAAAATTAAATATAAATTGGTTTAAGTATTTGAAGGATTTAATTTAATTAACCAGTATGGAGCTGTGGATAAAGTCACGGCTCTATAAATCAAGAGGTTGTGGGTTCGAGGCTCGGTAGGGCCAAAAAATTTTCACATCTGGGTTA
>JANSTW010069996.1:0-10399 GCA_027564275.1 Diadocidia ferruginosa | reverse complement strand
GAACAATATTTTTATTTTTAAAGTGTGAATGTTGTAGTTTCTAAAAAAAATTTGAAATTTGAAATCGGGTAAAAAATTACGGAGTTAGAAATGTTTAACTGCGTAAAGTCATCTAAAACAGTTTTTAACGGTAAATCGAAAATTTTTAAATATGAGGTCGTATTTTACTCAATCAGACCTACAACCTATGCTATGACACTTAAAAAGTATATTCAATTTTTCCGATTTTGACAACAATGCATGCCCGGGAATTATCCACGCTGCTGTTATAGTTATGACACATTGGAACCACTGTTATTTAGGCCGCCGATTTTCTTATTAGATAACCACGGTTCCTGAATTAACAATAGTGGTTAATGTTGTTGTTATTTTGTTTGCAACACTGCTGTGCGTCGACTCAATAGATGAGAGGCCGCGATGCAGTGTTGTAAATTAATTTGAATCACCCTAATTCTCTCCATTACTGGCGTTTTTACTCTTAACTGTTTTTCATCGGATCATATATTAAATTTGACCCTTTATAAAAACAGATTCAGGCTGTGTCCTTTCTCTTGAAGGAAATAAATCGATTTAACATCAACCCCTAAATATAGTAGACGGCCCTTCTTAAGAGAAGCCTCATCCCCTTCTACGTTGGGAGCGATGGTCCATCGGTCCATAATGTTTAAGACCAGTATTATTATGAATGACTGGGTATTACCATTTCTCGGCTTCCCTGACATCCACATCCTGGCCCTAATAATCTTAGGGAGGTCACAAACTTGCATTGCTACAAGATTGCGCATCCCTTATTAGATGTATAACCGTAATGTTTGTTTTTCTATAGGGTAGGTAGCTAACCTAACGCCAAACCTATACTGGCAAGCTAAAGATCTCGTAGGTCAAATCTGTAGCTTTCGTTTTGGTCCGCGGGTGGTATTTTATTTCCAATCTGCCCTCCGGCGTACCGGTTAGGGTATCCCCTATCCGCCACCTTGGTCGCGCCCGATAAGAGAACCGAAAAACTCCTCACGGGTTAAATATGGACTTAAACCAGGTTTAAAATAAACGGCTCATATATAATGTCGATATGAAGGTAAGCGGTTTGCGTACAAGGTACTCTGTTAATGCACATCGACGTTGGTTTGCGTATGTGCTATTTGTGGATATAAATATTTTGTGGAATGGAAACCACAGCAGTGAGTGACAATTGGATCTTTTTTTATGTGTTTATTTTCATCTAAATTCCGAGTTTCTTCAGACATTTTTGCTAAAATAATATCAAATATTTGCTTTTTGTTAAAATTAGAACTATTTACACAGAACTAAATAACTCTATAAATAAAGCGTTAGAGAACTTAAGCTAAAATAATATATAGCTAATTATCAGGACTAGAAGTAAATAAACAATGCGGGATAGGATGTTCCGGAGATTGTGTAAGTATATTTTAATAAAATATTTCTTGCAAGTTAAATTAATAATATTATTGTTATTATATTATATAGAAGGCACTACATCGAACATAAAAAGACCGCAGGGCAAAGTATTGTGGTTATTAAGAAAAACTAAAACAAGGATTTGTATGAAAAAGTTAACATTTTTTTTGTAAACAAATTAATCTAATAAGAATTTTTAGACCCAACAATAAATGATAAATGATTAACAATTCAGGCAATTTATGCTTGTTTCCTAAAAAAGAAATAATTCAAACTGAATATCATACAGGATGGCAGAATCTACTGACTCTCTAACACATCTGAACAATTTCAGCACTGAATTGAATGCAATTTACGAAATGGAAAGTTCCTTACAAAGATCAACGAACAATTGTGTTGCTGGGAACAGTCTCTATGAATATCAAACATCTCATCAATTAACTGATGACCAAAACAATATAAATATCGGCTCATCAATACAATCGTCAAATGATGTTTTAGAAAATCTGGCAGAAAATGTACAACAAATAAGTCGAAACATTGAGGATAAATTGACAGCAAATACCAACGATAATTGGAATGAACAAATTAGAAACTATGAACACAATGTTGACGAAAGCCTTTTACCACCGCAAACAGCAGCTTCTGAATGTGTTGAAAATAATTTCGCAACGTCTATGTTCTTACCATCTGCAGAAGAAAGAGATACCACCGAAGTACAATCGGAATTGACTAACATTGACCAAGCAGATAATTTACCAAATGAAAGCAATATTGAAGGACCAGCCCCGGAAAAAGATGAAACGAAAGAAGTAGAAAATCAAGTTGAAGGCGAATGTGCGGAAAATCAAGATACAGAAAAACTTCCCGTAAATAATGAATTTGAAGATGAACATCAAGAAGAGGCAGGCAATTATATTGAATTCTCTTCAATCGAACAACAATTCCTAGAAGATTCAGCCATTAATAGCGATCAATTAGAACAACCATCAGAAAATCTAGATATTGATGTATTAAAGTTTGAAGTCAAATCAGAAAATGCAGAACAGCTGAACGAAGAAGTCGATGAAATAATCGGAGAATCAAAGATTAAACTGCAGAAAAAACGACGAAGAATTCTAGTGCAAAATGACAGCGATGATGAACAAAATACAGCAGCTGACGTAAACTCAAATACTGGCTATTTTGAAGATGGACCAGCAGACGATAATGAGAGCGTTGAAGCTGATTTAGAAATAGTTGAAAATGATAAGCCTGGTCCAAAATCAAAAAAAGCAAGCACTCAACTGCAAAAGGTACTACAAGCTCGTGCATTAATCCAAAGTGCCGTTTTTATACCAGCGGCTGGTGATCTAAATAACAAACGAAAAAATCGTATTGTTGACAGCGATGAAGAAGAAGAGGTTTCGGAACAACATATTGACGCTGCCGGTAACACTGACAATGATGATTCAACAGAAGATGAACCCCCCGAACGCGTTCGCACTAAACCGAAACGTACAAAGCGAAAAGTCAAAAAACCAACCGCTAAAAATAGGAACACTCAATCAGATTACATAGAATTGCATAAAATTGTAAAAATAGTCCCGTTTGAAAAAACAATGTACTTTAACGATTTGGTAAAAGAAGAAGATGAAGTCAAGCGAAAAATTGCTATTAAACTGGAGAGAAATAACGACGGTAGTAAATCCACTCCAACAAAGATTAAAATGGAACCATCAGGAGCTACAATGTCTGCAAGTAAAATTAAAAAGGAACAATTAGAACAAAAACCTAATACAAATGTCAGAAAACCGCCAAGCAAAGGGTAATAACAATTTGTCTGCATCGAAGGGGTAACCACCTGACAACATTTTTCCAAACAATTTCCACAAGACTTCCAAAAGATTTCCATAAGACTTCCAATAGACAAAATTTTTCCAAAAAAATTCCACAAGACTTCCGAAATATTTCCAATTGACTTCCATAAAACATCCATCAGATATCTTTGACTTCCAAAATACATCCAATAAATTTTCATTATATCGTTATATCGACTTACAAAATATTTCCATGAGAATAACTTTACCCTTATATCATCCTATAGACTTCCGAAAACATCCAGAAAAAAAAATATTGCAAGACTTCGATAAAAAAACTTGCAAAATGTCTAAAATACTTCCAAAACTTAGATAAGACTACCACAAGACTTCCACAAAACTTCCACAAATCTTCCATAAAACATCCATTAGATATATTTGACTTCCAAGATACATACAATAAATTTCCATTATATCGACTAACAAAATATTGCCATGAGAATATGTTTACTTTCAAGTCATCTCCAAAAACATCCAAAATACTTCCAAAAGATTTCTATAAGACTTTCAGAATACTTCCAGAAGCCTTCAATAAAACTTTCATCAGATATCTTTGACTTCCCAGATACATCCAAACAATTTCCAGTAGATCGACTTACAAAATAATTCCATGAGAAAAACTTTACTTTTAAGTCATTCTATAGACTTCCAAAAACATCCAGAATTCTTCCATAATCTTGCCAAAATTTTGCAATAAGACTTCGATAAAAAAAAACTTACAAAATGTCTAAAATACTTCCAAAACTTAGATAAGACTACCACAAAACTTCAACAAGACATTTAAAAATGTCTATAAGACTTTCAAAAGTCTTCCATAAAACATCCATCATATATCTTTGAATTCCAAGATACATCCAAATTAATTCCACAAGACTTCCAAAAGACTTCCAGAAAACTTTTAAAAAAATTCCATAAGACTTCCAGAAGCCTTCCATAAAATGTCTATCAGATATCTTTGATTTCCAAGATACACCCAAACAATTTCCAGTAGATCGCCTTTTTATTCGAAAATATTACCATAAGAATATCTCTACTTTCAAGTCACCTTAAAGGCTTCTGAAAACATCCAGACTTCCATAATCGTGCCAAAATATTGCAATAAGACTTCGATAAAAAACTTGCAAAATGTCTAAAATACTTTCAAAACTTAGTTAAGACTTCCAAGATACATCCAAAATAATTCCACAAGACTCCCAAAGGATATTCTTAAGTCTTTCAGAAGACTTCCAAAAGATTTCCTTAAAACTTCCATCAGATATCTTTGACTTCGAAGATACATCCAAAAAATTTCCATTAGATCGACTTACAAAATAATTCCACTTACTTTCATGTCATCTCCAAAAACATCCAAAATACTTCCCCAAGACTTTAAAAAAATTTATCTTTGACTTCCAAGATACATCCAATAAATTTCTATTAGATTGAATTATAAAATAATTCCATGAGAATAACTTTACTTTTAAGTCATCATATAGACTTCCAAAAACATCCAGAATTCTTCCATAATCGTCCCAAAATATTGCAATAAGAAAAAAACTTGCAAAATGTCTAAAATACTTCCAAAACTTAGATAAGACTACCACAAGAATTCAACAGGACTTTCAAAAAATGTCCATAAGACTTCCAGAAGTCTTCCAAAAGTATTCCATAAAACATCCAGTAGATATCTTTGAATACCAAGATACATCCAAAATAATTCCACAAGACTTCCAAATGATTTTCATAAGACTTCCAGAAAACTTCCAGAAGATTTTCATAAAACTTCCATCAGATATATTTGACTTCCAAGATACATCTAACAAATTTACATTAGATCGACTTAGAAAAATAATACCATACGAATATCTCTACTTTCAAGACATCTTAAAGACTTTCGAAAACATCCAGAATTCATCCATAATCGTGCCAAAATATTGCAATAAGATTTCGTTAAAAAAACTTGCAAAATGTATAAAATACTTTCAAAACTTAGATAAGACTACCACAAGACTTCAATAAGTCTTCCATAAAACATCCAGTAGATAACTTTGAATTCCAAGATACATCCAAAGTAATTCCACAAGACTTTCAAAGGATTTTCATAAGACTTCCACAAGACTTCCAAAAGACTTCCATAAGACTTCCAAATGATTTCTATGAGACTTTCATAAAACTTCCAAAAGACTTTCAGAAGAGTTCCACATGCCATCCATAAGACATCCATGAAACTTCCTTGACTTTCAAGACATCCAAAAGACTTTCATAAGATATCCAAATTACTTCCAGAGGAGTTTCAAGAGATTTTAATAAGAATCAAAACTTAACCATAAGACTTCGATGAGATTTACAAGTCATCCATCAGACTGCCATAAGACTTCCAAAAAACTTACATGACATTAATTCAATATTTTTAAAAGACTCACGACTTCCAGAAGTTTCTTAAACTGCAAAGAAAGTCTTCCTAATGACTTTAAAGAATTTCAAGAATCTTCCATAAACTTTCAAAGGACTTTCAAAGGACTTCCATAAGACATTCTAAATGCTTCCCTAAGACTACCATGAGATTAAAAAAAGTTCTAAAAGTATCAGGACTAACAAAATAAAATCCATAATAAATCCATAAAACTTCCAAAAGACTTTCAAAAGATTTGCGGAAGACTTTTTTAAGACATCCACGACTCGCAAAGACTTGCATAAGACTTCCATAAGACTTTCAAAAGTGATTTGACTACCCTATCTATTTAAGGACTCAATATATTGATTATTTTTCAACACAAACATTATTTTCAGATTACCATTCGGCGGCAGTGACGACGAAGACGACGAGCATATTCCCAATGAAATCTATTTCGGAACACCAGATTCAGTGTACCTGTATTCACAAACAAAACTGAATTCTCGTTCATTATTTTGAATGTTTATTTTTCTTTTTAGAGCTAACAGAGGTCGAGGTCGACAAACTGAGACCGCCGCTACATCAAAACCTTTTCAATATAACATTAAGACGGAAAGTAAACCATCACATGGCACGTTTCTGTACAAACCTACAAGTAGTTTGTCCGCCGAAAAATCGTGGCCTAACAGTCAACAACGAACGCCAGCAGCAGGTTTAAAACCGAAAAGTGTTATTCGTCAACAACGGCTACTGCAATACAAGAAGGATCAAATTAATGAACAAAAAATGAAGAAAATTCCAAATGACATCTATTTCGGTGAAGTAGATGGTAATAGTTAGATTTAAAGCCCTTAACTTTATAAATTTCTTAAAATTACTCATTTCTCAGTCCCCTTACACGTTCTTCACTCATATGGATCGGACAATAGTTCAGGTGATGATGGCGGAGTGAAAAGAGTCAAAACTACTCCAGCGCCAAGTCAACAAAGAATAAGTGCTGCGCAACAGAAGAGCCCAAGACCAATCGTCATCAAAACATATCAGCCAGCTAAGCCCCATATTAAAATTGAACCGATAAGGTTAAAATGAAACCAAATTTAAATAAAATATTCTAAATAAAAGTATAATTATATTTTAGAAGGCCGACCGCCGATGGTAAAGATAACAGTAAGGGTCTTATATTGACAATGCAAAAGTTCCTAAAAGCAGCTGGTATGAAAAAGGTCAATTTAGACAAACTATGGAAAGGTAAGTGAAATAATGTTTAAGATTTTACCTTTTAACCTGTAAAGAAGCAATGTGTTAAACTTTAACGTAAGGAACTCTTTGTTATTATAAAGTTCAAAATATTTGTATGGTATAAAACTTATATTTATATGTGATAAGATACGGTGAGAATTACGAAAATTACGACAACCATGGAAGAATTTCGTAAATCTGAAATCACGGGAATCAGAAATCATTTAAGCCATCCCGGATATAATTCGGTTATCTGAAATAATTTTATTGAAAATCAAAAATCAGATATATGTCGAGAAAATGAATCATTTTGTAAATCACGGATCACGAAATAATATCTGATTCTCGAAAATATTTGCAGGCTTTCTGAAATGATTTCTGATTTCTAATTTTAAGGATTTCTGATTTAAAAAAAAACTTAACTTATCGCTTTATCAAAACAGCATCGCCGTGCTGATATAGTGAACTTACTCCTAAATTCGTATTGAATTTATTTTATTTTGTATATTAGGCTGTAATTCCAATCAAGAACGTGCCAATAAAATGCTAGAACTATTGCGTAAACATGGTTTACAAGGTGAACCTACGATAGCCAAATGTAGACAGATTCGAAATGAAATGGCGGCAAAAAGAGAAATACAAGAATTAGATACAACATTGATCCTGCCTACTGAAGGTAAAATTTTGTAGTTTTTTCGCTCTTTTAAATTACTTCAACAAATCCTAAAAACTGTATTGTTTAGGTCGAACGCGTCGTAGTGCTAGAAATGCGACTACTCAACGACCAAACTATGCATATGACGATGATGAAGTAGTACAAGAAACGATAACTAAACTGAAAAAAGTCGTAGACAGTGATTCGGATGTGGATTAAATGGCATTTAAGTATAATAAACTGTAATATAAAGTCTGGAACTGGATAATTACTTTATAATACAGAACAAACGTTTAGTTTAGGGATAAATTGTGTAATATAGATTTTAATGCGATGTTTTGGTTTTTCTCGACCGTTAATATTGTAACAATTTATGGAAACATTTTCTGATTTATCTAGCTTAGCGGTTTTGATTTAAAAAAAAAATCGTTTTGTATTCTAGATCTGAAGATGTCTTGATATTAGACGAAACGTCAATATATATATATATATATATATCCGTCCGTCCGTCCATCAGTAAAATATAGGATACAAGTAAGTTTTACACCAGTCGAGGGATTTGACAATTTTTGGTTAGGATGAGTTATTAGTGGTCAAAGTTGAAGGAGGGCTCCCATACGATTTTTTTCTCTATAATTGATCGACAAATTTGAACATATAGAAAGTTTTTTTACCAGTAAACGGATTTGGACAAATTTTGGTAAGCATGAGATTTTAGTGATTCTATACTCTGGGATTGCATTTGGAGTCTCTAGGTCAAAAGTCAAGGTACATTGTTTTTTTTTCTAAAAATGCCCAAAAAAATGAAAATAAAGAGAAAGTTGGTTATCAGTAGACGGATTTGGTGAGGGTGAGTTTTTTTTTGCCAGTGGACGACGGATTTGGACAAATTTTGGTAAGGGTGAGTTTTTAGTGGTTCCATACTCTAGGTAAAATGTGAAGGGGGCACCCGTACATTTTTTTTATAAAAATTGAAGAAAATATGAAGAAATTTTTTTGCGAGTAGACGGATTTGGCTAAATTTTAGAAGGGGTATGTTACACCAGTTTACAGCCAATCTGCCCAGCACATCTAGATATAATTTTTTTATAAATTTGGTCGAAAAAAAAAAGTTGACGGAAGCGTTTTCGAGAAATTAGCTTTTGATTTTTTGATTTTTAGTTCTTTTGAATCGGTGGTATCCAAACTATTAGACCAATATCAAAACTATGTGAGTAAAAGTTGTAGATAACGCTGTTACCTATATAATTTGAGTACTCATTCAGCCAAATCAAAAAAGTCAAAAGAACTCCGACAACTAAAGATCAAAAAATCAAAAGCGAATTTCTCGAAAACGCTTTAAATTTTTTTTTTTCGTAAAAATTTATAAAAAAAATCATATCTAGATGTGCTGGGCAAAAAAAAGTTATTTATTTGTAAACTGCGGTGTTATTAGTGGTCCTTGAATCTGAGATTGTATTTATACTAGGTCAAAAGGATAGTTGGGCTCCATATAAATTATATCTATATATTTTATGCCGAAATATATGAATATTGAGCATAAAAATACAGTTTATCGGTTATTGGTCAATTTTGGTGTGGCTTGGTTTTAAGTACGATCATACTCCATTTAAGGTCACTATAGGTTAAAGGCAAGAGGCTCCCATCTTTTTGATTGTTGTTGTAAATATCTATTAGTTCAGACTTTTTGTTTAAAAATGTGAAGTATTAGGGAATGTTTTGGTTTGTTAGTTTTCAAATGTAAAAATATAGTAAAAGCAGCATCCCAATAATGCGGGGGGATCTCGGACCGATTTTTTAATTAAAAATAAAGACCGCTAAGCTAAATCAATCTGGAAATTTTTCCATAAATAGATTTTAATATTCGAATCCATAATTATTGTAATATTTTACCACGACTTCGAAAATTAACATGAATGAATATTGTTAATTTGTTAATTTTCTTGGACTACGATTTGTACAAATACTTAGTGCATGCATCACTTGTAAGTTGTAACTATTTATTATTTGAAATTTTAATTAAATTTACAAAACATTTTATTAGAACTAGCTGTAATAATATTTTTTTTCACTTTTTTCATATATTTGTGTACAAAAAATTGTGTTAAGAACACAAAATCTTTTTATGAATATCAAGTTATCACTTTAAATAGCAAGATATTTTATTTACTATATTCTAGGATGTGAGATTCCTTTTGATTCACATTCTGAGTAAATTTTATAATAAATCGTATTATTAAGGATATGCAGCAATATTTTTTTTTAAATTTAAATGTCTATTATTATTGAAAACAAAAAATATAAATGGCTTAATTCTAACATGGCTAAACTTTTTTAAATGATTTTAGATTATATACATAGAAAATCCATATATACCTATAACATAACATTTTCTATATAATTTAATACTAAATATTATTGAATAAATAAATATTAATTTATAGCAAATAATTTTACTTTTTTCGACCGTTGGATTAAAATCTTGAAAAATTTGAAATCAGGAAAACGGTTATGGTGAAGTATATAACTTCATTAGTAACTTTTTTTGTAAAACTTTGAAATGTTTATGAAGACGTTTCAATGTTTTCTAATCGGCTATATATTGTTTATTACATTTGCATACATATAAAAGGCTATTAAAGATAATGCATTTTTAACATTGATCTAAAATTTACAAAACTTCAGTTGGAATTTATGTGAGAATTAAGCCCTCCATATTATAGTATAATTTTATATATCGAGGTGTATGTGTAATCTTGCTCTTTTCGTAAAAAAGAATACTATTTCATAATTATAATAATTTTCAATGTAAAAAAAATTGTACAATACAAGAGGTTCAACATTTTTAATATAAAT